>PITA01017227.1:0-43962 GCA_004023965.1 Spilogale gracilis | reverse complement strand
GTTTTGTGAATCCAGGATCCCCCCTTATTTCTCTGGAGATATTCATTACAGTAATTTGGTTTTTAGTTTTCTTCTGTTCCTTATAATTTTCCTGCTTGTATAACTTCTTCTGTTTTTCCTTAGTTTTATCTTTGCCTTTATTTTGAAAGCTTTCCTCACACGTCCTGTGATACTGGGCCATCGGGTCCTGTCTGGGAACGAGACATTCAAAAGCTGTTCAGGCCTCCATGTATGTGACAGATTGAAGACGGCCACAGATGCTCTCTTCTCCTCCCATTGAATTACATCCTGCAGCTCCCAGCACCAACTCAGAAGCAGCCTGTGGCTCCCATCAGCTTCCTGGAGTTCCTGCTCACGGAGGCCAGCCGCCATGCTGTGAGGAAGCCCAAACGGCTGCGTGAAGAGGCCCAGGGAGGGAAGGACTGAGGCCAGCGGAGCTGACCGACAGCCGTGTGAAGGAGAGTGTCTCTGTAGAGTTCTGCCCAAAGTGGAGGTTTGCAAGGAAAAGCAATGATTGCTTGTTCAAGGCACCGTGCTGGGGCGGGGGGGGGGGCATGCCACATGGCGAACAGCACCACTTGAGTTCCTGAGCAGTCATTCCACTGGGCGACATTTGCTCTAGGGAGTCAGGTGGCAAACGGAGCCACCTGTCACGGAGCTCCTGGAGAGCAGTGCATGTAGAAAAGACGCTGTCCGCCTCTGGCTGGCGGTTGCGTGCATACCCCTCTCCACCTTCGATCTCCATCGCTCTTTTCATCCAGGAAAATGGAAACTACTACCCTACTTTGTTTTTTTAACCAGCTCAAGCTGGTTTCTATTACTTGCAGCCAAGAGTTCTGGCTAGGACATGTGGAGCTGGGCAAGCCGTGTGTCGGTCCCGGAGAGTCTGGCAGTGTCTATGCGAGAAGCTGTAGGTAGAAGGCCAGCACGGATGGGGTCCCTGTGGTTCTGAGGCAGGCCATGTAAAACCTCACTTCTTGCACAAGGGGAAGATACACTGTCTTCCGAGCAGCAGGCCACTAGGTATAAAACTATGTGTTGACAAGTCTGACCTGACAGTGGCGAGCAGCGTGGATTGAGGAGGAATATTAAAGGAAAGGAGATGACTTCGCTGATTCAACAAGTCTTTATCAGGCTCCTGTGCACCAGGCCCTGGTCATGGCCCTGGAAATGCAGCAATGGGACAGAATAGACAAGCTCTTGACCGTAATGAAGTGTATGTTCTACTTGGGAAAGATCTGTAACACGAGTCAATATGTGCACAAGATCGTTTCAGACAGCAAACGTTGTCATCAGGGCGCCTGGTGGCTCAGTGGGTTAAGCCTCTGCCTTCGGCTCAGGTCATGATCTCAGGGTCCTGGGATCGAGGCCACATTGGGCTCTCTGCTCGGCCGGGAGCCTGCTTCCTCCTCTCTCTCTGCCTGCCTCTCTGCCTGCTTGTGATCTCTCTCTCTGTCAAATAAATAAACAAAATATTTTAAAAGATTGTCATTAAAGGAACCAAATGAGGGGCACCTGGCTGATTCATTTGGTGGAACATATGCGACTCTGATCTCGGGGTCATGAATTCGAGCCCCATGTTGAGGGTAGCGTTTACTTAGAAAAAAAAAAAAGGAACCAAATGAGATGACAAGATAAAGACTTCCCCGGGGAGGGCAGGGGTCCATTTCAGATGGGCAGCCGGCCAAGACGGGTGTTAGGGTCGGGAGACAGAAGTGATCATTAGGACAGAGTTTAACGCAGGAAGGACTCAGATCAGGCCAGTTGAATCCCACAAACCGTTAGGGAACACATGCTTCTGCCTCTGCTGTGTAATCCGGGCGTCTGGGCCTGGTGGAGCCATGGGGCCCAGCGGAGGCCAGAGGTTACGGGACACGCGAGAGCCTGGGGTGTGAGAAAGTTATACCAGTGTCACCGAAAGAAGCCGGAATGTTTGCGGAGAGTTGGTTTGGGGGAGAGTTGATTCCTTCCATTTGGGTTCAGTAGTTTGGGGTGTAAGCGGGACTCCTGAGTGGAGGTGTCCAGCGGGCGACAGGTCAGCTCTCGCAGCAGCCCCGGCGCTCCCCCCTGCACCGCCTCGCCCCTGTGGCCACCCGGTGCCGACAAGCCACCCTCCAGCCTCGACCTCCCGTCCTCGGCCACCTGCTCCGGGCTCCCTCACGGGCCCTGCGGGGGACGCTGCGCACCTGTCTGCTGAGAAGACACCGAGTCTGAGAGGTGCAATGAGAGGCGGGTGTTAAGCTGCTGACATTAGGAGTTGGCAGCATTTTTATACTTTTTTGCAGGCCAGCAGGAAAAGGAGGCCAACGGGCTACAGATGCCGGCACGGTGGAGACGTGTTGGCACGCGGGCGCGCCGATTCCCTTGGCCGTCTGCTGCCCGCAGGACAGCGCTAGAGCTCGGTCGAGATGAAAGGCAGCTGGAGCTTTAGAGAGGGCGCACCGGCAGGGCCCCGGGGGCCTCAGAGCGGTCCCGGGCCTGCAGCGTCCGTGTTCGGGGCCATCTTCTGGCTTAGGGTCATACCGTACCCCGTCCCACCTCCCCGGGGACTAACACTGACCCTTTCACTTGGTGCCAGGGGAAGTCTCTGCTGGAGGGGAGCAGGCAGGAGGAGACTGACGTGGGGCGGTCACTTCCCGAGAGCCCCACAGTGGTCAGCGGAGGCCAATGATAAGCGGTAGAGGAGCCCCCTTCCCCCCACACCTTTTAAAAATCACATCTTTGTGCCTCAAAACTTGATGCGGCCAGTTCCGAGCAGCTCGAGGGTAGCTGAGGACTCGCACTGCTCGGTTGTCCCCCAGTGAGCCCCGTCTTCCCTCCCCTGAACCCCCTTTAGACAAGATTTACTGAAGCCACGTGAGCGTTGGTTCCTCCTTGTTGGCGGGTCCTAAGTGGTCGTCTCATGGAAGACATTTCCCTAAAAGCCCTCTCCAGAGAAGCGGCTCCTGCAGGCACGCCGCCAGCGATTAATGAAAGATGATAAAATAATAAAAGAAGTAATACATTAACTATATTATCCTTGCACATTTGGGCAGTCCTTTCCATTATATCCTCTTTATGGACATTCTCCAGCCACATCTGAAGAGCTCCTTCATGGCTGCTCTGTGCTGAGGTTCCCAGACATTAAGGGGCTACTTAAATGCTAATGTTCTCTCCGGGCTTTGCTGGAGGGCTTCCATGCCAGCGGTGGGGATGCAGTACGTCCAGACCGTCCCCTTTCTGCCTGCAGGGTGTGCGGAAAGGAGCTCGGAATGACGGATCTCGCTCGAAGACCCTGAAGGAGGCCGGCTTGCTAATTAAGAGAGATGACGCAGTTGGCCCCCGCTCTGGCTGGCTGGCGGGGACAGTAGGGCGCTCTGGCAGCAAGGTGTCCCTGCGCAGACCCAGGACTCCCAGGTCACCGCTGCGGCGGGCGAGCCTGAGGCCTTCGCAGATCTGGGGCGACCTGTGCGCCTCTGCCCCGCCTGCTGGTCCCCTGCTCCCGTCCGAGCCTTCACCAGACTCCACAACCAGTCTGATGCTTACACCGAAGGCCCAGGTGCTACTTTTGAAAAGAGCGCTGGTTTGGGAGGAGAGGAACTGAGCCCAGCTGAGCCCTCAGCTCCTGCGGCCCGGGTGGTGGCCACGTGACACAGTCCTGACCCGGAGATGGATGGAGAAGGATGGAGGCGACTCCTGGGACAGTCCATGTGATCATGTGACAATTCTGACCAAGGAGACGCAAGGAGAGGATGGGTGTGGTCTCTGGGAAAGTGCAGGGGGCACTCCTTCCTCTCTTCCCTTCCTCTGTGCTCGTCTGTTCCCTTCTTTCCTGCCGGGCAGGGCACATGCTCTGGGCAGGCAGCCTGCACCCCGCAAGCAGTGGGGGATAAGCCTGAGTCTGGAGCTCATGCAAGGAGGTTGGAGCCGACAGACAGAGCCTGGGCGCCTGGCGCTCTTTTGGAATGGATGTGGGTCAGGTGTGGGTCACCTTCCCAGGAGCTGTCATGCGAGGCCAAGCCCCCAGGCGGAGGGGCCACTCTTGGACAGGTTTCTGTCTCTTGCAGCTGAGAGCCTTCCTTGCTGATCCAGGATCCCCCCAGGGAGAGAGTTGGGCTGGGTGAGCAGGCATCACCTTTGAAGCTCCGATAGGACCGGGGACCGGCCAGGGGCGCTCTGGCTCGGCAGCCTCCCCTCTGCCATAGACTCCATCCTCCCAGCTTCCCTGGCAGGAGCTGACCTTCCCCAGGACTCCTGCTGGGGCTCCTCTCCCTCCCCAGCATCCGGCGTTGTGTCCCCACCTTAGCCCTGACCGTGGCGGCAAGGGAGGCTGGAAGCTGACTGGTGAGGGAAGGGGAAGAGGACGTCAGCGAGCCTCAGAGGGCTGTGCCCGCCACAGGGCCCCTTCTGCAAAACTTCTGTGTTTGCCTTCCTTCTGAACCCTCAGTCTAGGGACTGAGTTCACTTTTTTTTCCCCTTAGAAATTTTATTCATTTATTTGATGGAGAGAGAGAGAGAGAGAGAGAGAGAGAGAGAGAGCGGGAACGCACGCACAAGCAGGGAGAACGGCAGAGGGAAAGGGAGGAAGCAGGCTTCCCACCGAGCAGGGAGCCCGATGATCATGACCTGAGCCGAGAGCAGATGCTTAACGACTGAGCCCCCCAGGCACCCCTGTGAGCTCACTTTTCTGAACCAATCAAAAGCAAGGAGCAAATCTTAAGAAACCAGACTGCGGAGGGGAGAAGGCGGTGTGTCGCCCCGGTGCTTGTGGCCTCCCTGGGGTCTCAGACAGGTGGGGTCAGGATGGGAGAAGACCACCGGTCATTGAAGCACACATTTCAATGGTCACTTGTAATTTTACCTTGCAGCTACTTTTCTAAGGTTTTTTTTGTCTGTTTAGTTTTGTTTTGAGAGAGAGAAAGTGAGAGAGAACAAGAGAGAACACGAGACCGGAAAGGGTCAGAGGGAGGGTCAAACTCCCGCCGAGCAGGGAGCCCGATGCGGGGCTCGTCCCAGGACTCAGGGATCATGACCTGAGCCGAAGGCCGTCACCCAATCAACTGAGCCCCCCAGGTGCTCTTCTCCAGCTATTGTGGTCAAGAACTTGATCTTTCCCTACAACGGAGTTACCAGTCCCTTTGCCTGATTATACTGGGGCTTCTTGGAAGCTGAAGGTGTTCCGCTTGTGGGGCCAGTGTGACAGCGTTCTGGGGCCGGCCCTTCCGCGTCCCACCCTTTCCTTCTATTCCTGAAGATGTCCCCGGGGGGGAGCTTCTTTCCTGCGTGGGCTCCTAGCCTCTGTCTCATCCCTTTTCTCTTCAGAGTTCTGGGCCTCTCAGCAATCTGGTAAAGAGCCCAAGTGGGACAGACAGGATTGAGGTGCAGCGGGGGAGGGGTTCCCAGCACAAGTCAAGGTCAGGGGCCCGAGCGGCCAGAGGCTTGGGCAAGCTCGGGAGCAGGCTGGCCAGCATAGGAAGGGAGGCTGGTAGCCAGAGAAGGAAGCAAAGATCTTTTCCAAACTTCTGGCGTTTCCCTTGTCCTTCTGTTTTCACACCACCCTCCTGGGAGGGCTCTGCTTCTGTGCTAAGGCTCAAGGCGTCTCTCGGCTCCTTGAGCTCACAGGGAGCCCCTCTTGCCCAGCCGGCCACAGGCCCTGTCGCACACCCCACCTCCCCACCCCAAGCGGACAGGATGAAATCGTCCTGACCTTGGATCGGGCCCTGACTCCCGTGAACACCAGGAGTCATTCAGGGAGGAGCTCTGAACCCACACCGTGAGCCCCTTCGAAAATCCCCTATTTGTGACAGTTGTCGAGGGCTGAACGCCGCGGAGAGCTCACCTTCCGGGCTCACGGAGATGAGGAGTTTTTGTGAGGTCGTGAGCACCTGTTAAGAGAGTCAACTTTGCCTAAAGAATAAAACAAGCAAGCACAAGTCACCGATAAGAAAAGGCCCTCGTTTTCATCTGCTTCGGCTCAACTATCAGTGGCCTTGCTCGCTGGTAACACAATGACATATATTTACTGTATTAAAATTTTGTGAGTGGTTCATCCTATCCATCCTTCTCTATTCCTTTTCATTTTGATCTTGGAGGAAATGCTCATAACCTTTCAATTTAAACATTTTATATTATTCACTATGGAAATGAAAAAGCTTTGCCAGATTGGAACTGAAACCTCAATTAATTGTCAATCCGTCACATTGAGTAATTGATTAATTGGCACAATGTTAATCTCTAAATCAGCAGTAATAAATTACCTGGTTTTTAATCTTGACCTTCACAGTGCTAAAACTCTTCAAATTGCCACTGTTCTGCGGGGAGATGACTGATGAAGCTACATTCCTCCCATAATTTTTGTTGCTCCTAAAATTTCAACCTAATTGAGAGTCCCGGGAGTGCCTGGAGCCCGCGGAGCGCCCTCCCCGAGCAGACGGCGAGGTGGAAGGGACGGAAAGTGGGTCAGGGCGCTGGCGCCACCCACGTCCGCAGCTCAGACGACGGCTTTGGTTTGGGGACATTTTTGGTTTGGACTTTGTTTTCTTTCAAACCCAATCACTTGAATATCACTTAGAATTAATTTAGTAGGTGTCCTAGTCACCACAAAATTTATAGCCACGCTCCTGGGACAGTGTCCTTCCCTCTTTCTTCCACAGACGAAGCCAAACACGGAGCATGAGGTAGCTACGGTCTGGCCGTTTTGGTATCTGGCTTCCTGGGGTTTTGGTTCCATGAACCCCATTTTCTCCTTGAGCGAAGGGATCCGTCAATGCATTTGGCCTGACCCCAAATGGCTCGTAAAGGTTAACATTTTTGTAACGCGGAGAGCTCCTTGAATTTTCTTTCTGAGCCAGGGTGCGGATTTTTGTCCGAAGCTGGACGGCCTTGGGGTGAGACCGTGAGGTGGGTCGACCCGCTTCGGGGCGCTGCCCTGCGGTCAGCCTCCTTCCTCCTCTCGCCCACCCCCCTTCTGTTTGCTACCGAGGCCAGCGACACCTCAAGTGCGGACTTGCCACCTCTCAGGGCTGCTCGAGAATCGCCGAGTCCTCCCGAAGGAACCCCAGAGCTGCTCCCTGGACGCCCGGCAGCCCCCACAGGCCGTGCGACCGCTGGGCGCGCTCCCTGCCCGCAGCCTGCCCCTCTCAGTGTGCCGCCGGGCCTGTCCTGGGCTGACTCGGGACCGTCGCCACGGTCAGACCCCGGAGCAGTCTCGTTGCTGTGTGAACCGTGCCCGTGTCTACACGGCCGGGTTCTCCCTGCCTTGGGCTGGCCGCGTCGTGGCCGCTGTCTCTCTGTCCTCGGGATGTCGTCTCAGCCTCCCGAGGGCTTGCCCAGCAGTAAAATGAGGCTGATATTGTTTACTTCACAGGACAGTCGGGAAAATGTGATAGTATGTGCAGAAAATGGTTAGGAAATGTAGTGCCGTGCGTACTATGAGGTGGTGGTGTTACTTGTTGGATGTTTCTGGAAGTTCTGGTGAGATTGTGGCTTTTCTGGGAACCCCCAACCAAAGACCGCCAGGCCTGGGGCCTCCTGACACCCTCCCTCGGTCCGTCAGGGCCCCAGAGGGGCTGCGGTGTGGATGGACGCAGCCCGCATGTAGGGAGGTCAGCAGCGGGCTGGGCCGGGGAGTTCGGAGGGCAGCCTTCCCGGACCCGAGTGAGGGACAGAAGTCCGTCTGTCATGACGAGGCCACAGGCAGCAAAGGGGGCGCGTGGCAAATGGACCCCAGGACCTGCCGTGCCAACCTCTGGGGCATAAACATCACCTATGTCAGATTCCCCCCAAAGAATCTGTGTGTCTGCACATGTGTGTGGGGGTGCGCGTGTCCCTGCGCAGGTGCGTGCGGGTGCGTGTGTCCCTGCGTGGGTGCGTGCGTGAATGTGTGTCCCTGCACATGTGCGTGCGGGTGCGCGTGTCCCTGCACAGCGTGTGCGCGTGCGCGTGCGTGTGGGTCTCTGCGCGGGTGTGTATACGCAAGTGTGTGTCTCTCTGCGTGTGTGTGTGCAGGGTTGGTGTCTGCATGCCTGTGTGTGCCGGTGTGTGTGTCTCTGTGCACATGGGTCTTGTGTGCGCACACACGTGGGCGTGTTGTTCGTGTGGGGGTGCCCAGTTTTGGCTGAGCCGTTGGACCCGAGGGTGCAGACAGCCGGCCTTTCGCATCTAAGTGTGTGAGCGCATGTCTCCCGCGGGCACACGGGAACTGCGTGTCAGCACCACTCGGGACACAGCAGACCCTTCCCGAGATGACGCGCATGCCGTCTGTATTCACACTTCCCCAGGTGTCCCCTAAATGTCATTGAAAACTGCATTTTCTTTGTAGAGCCTTCATCCTCTCAGCATGCGTTGGTGACAGTTGGGTTGGGCTCTGCTGACCTCTGACCCGGGAGAAGCGCCCCCCACACTGTGGGGTTATTTTCCACAACCTGGGTTGTTGGCTAAGGCCAGGCCGGGTCTCCCCACTCTGTCGGGTGACCCCTCCCTGTAGTGTCCCCTTGTTTCCTTCTAATTTCATGCAGGTGAGCATCTCTGGGGAGACACGCACACACACATGTGCAGAGACACACACGCACACGCGCACACACATAGACACACATGTGCGCTCACCCGCACACACACGGAGACACACGCACACAGAGACACACACCTGCACACACACATGTGCAGAGGGAGGGAAAGTACATGTGACAAAATGTTAACGTTTGGTGAATCGAGAGGAAGGATATGCAGCTGTTTCATACCGTGTGTTGAGTTTTCTGTAGATCAGAACTTTTGAAAATGAAAACGGAAGCTGTTTGATTGGACAACAAAGGCCAGTGACCGCAGAGAAGGAAAGCGTTCTGCATTGTCGTAATTTGTATCAGGGCCCTGGAGCCTAGCCCAAATGTTGCCAGTGCCGAGGCTGTGTACCCTTGCTATCCTGTACAACCCCAGAACCCCATCCTCAAATGTTGTGTGTTTATTTATTTGAGAGAGTGAGCATGAGTGAGTGGCAGGGGCAGAGGGAGAGCAGACTCCCCACTGAGCAGGGACCCCCCCCCCAGCCCAGGACTGGATCCTAGGACCTGAGATCACCACCGAGCTGAAGGCAGACACTTCGCCAACTGAGCCCCCCAGGCGCCCTGCGCATTGTGGATTTTAAGTAAGAACTTAGACAACTCCCTTAATTCCAGGGCTGTCCCTCTAATCCAGGGTCGTAGGCCTCCTGGAGGAGGTGTTGATGGGGACCTGGGGAGGAGAGGGCAGTGGGAGATCCCGGGGACCCTGATGGCCTCTGGGCTCAGTCAGTGTGGCCACCCAGCCATGAGGATCCAGACTCAAACGCTCTTCCCCTGGCCTTGGTGTTTTCTGCCTAAATGATACAAATCATTCCTTTAATTCCTTTCCCTTTTTTCTACATAGATAATCAAAGGGGAAATCAGTTTTGGGGTTTTTTTTAAAGTATTTTCCCTGTTTTGGGTCTATATACACGCACTCACATAAGACCAGGAAATTGTGTTGACTTAATTTGCCCTTTTAAGCAGGTGGCTTTACAGTTTCTGAGTAAGAGAATGAATATGTACAAAGCTTTCCCAAGCCCTTGTCCTGATTCAGCTCCCTCCCCCATCCCCAAATCAACTTCTGATTATGGTGGAAAAGGCCAGTTCGTGAAGGGCCCGCTGTCTGCGCCGTCTGCCTTGGATGTCTTGAGTTGCGTGTCCTCCTTTCAAAGGACAACATAGAGGGTGTGGGCGTGTAGTGTGGACAGTGCAGGGATTAGCCTCCGTGAACAACGGGGCCCCCACTTAGCTAGTGAAAGGCAGCATCTGCCTACGGCAGCCCATCCTCCTGGGGAGCCCCCAGCCTGGATGTCACGTCTCCCCACCAGAGCCACCAGGCTGGTTTGGGGGGGAAGTAGGAGACGTCAGCTCAGGACCACCGCTTGTCAGCTCCTCCCAGGACGGGGCACAAGGACGGGGTGGTAGGCTCCTCCCATCAGGGCACCCCGACAATATTTACACCCTCATTTGCCAGACTCGCCCTGGGAGTGGAAACAGATGGCCGGCCCAGCTTCAGTGGGGGCAGAAGGGACCCCACACACAGCTTGGTGTTTCCCCGTCACCTCGCTGCTTAGCACCCAGATCCATTACCCGAGGGGCAGGAAGGCCGCGTTCCTCTTCAGCGCGGACAGGGCTCTGGGGTCCTGGCGCTGTGCTTGGACCACGCCCTCAGAGCCCCCTTCTGCACCGAAACGCTTGTCCTTGGGTTTGGCTAGGGGTTCCACAGGGTCCGTGAGAAGGAGCACAGGGGAAGACAAATGGCTCGTTTGTTTGAAACAGAAAGGATCACAAATCAATCCCGCGTGAACCGGGGGAGAGGGAGCAAAGGTCAGGTAGCGATGGGGGAAAGATAGGGGAGGCCAGGCGCAGGACAGGACAGGAAGGGCCTCAAACTGAATCCCCCGCTCACATCTCAAAATATAAAGCTGTCAATTTTCATTAAGGATAAAGCAAATGAAATCTAGATGGTGCCAAATAATTAATGACTTTTAATGACCCTAATAAATTTGGATTTCATCAAAATCGTGCTGCCTACCACTGCCGATCACTACAAGAACGGGGAGCTCGGAAGGGGGGGCGAACACCTGCATACAGCAGATGCCGCTGACATCTTTCCCAGGTACATCAATTATCATTAAAGAGTAATGAGAATGCCAGAATAGCACTTTGATATAGAGGCCCTTGCATTTAAAGTTAAATCCATTAATTGTAACTACTGTACTTCTGTGATCCCACAGCTAGCGTGCAAACCGATTCATGGCCTTGGCAATCCGGCGGTCTTTGTTCATTAAGGATCTTGATTTATTCACATCGGGAGGGCTGCACGAGGGCGCCCAAAACCGCTCTGATAAAGGGTCGTCAGATCATTTTGGCCCAGACAGTTTAGGAACTCATCAGGAAATATGTCTCTAGAACCTGGACCAGCAACACAGCTGGTGGGCGCCCAGCCGCCCCAGCGCCCCGGGGGAAAGAAGCACGGCTTCCGCTTGCCTGCGTGGTGAGCATTTATTTCAAACTAAAAGATTTTTAATGGCATTTGGCACTTTTTCTGACTCTTCCAGGGGGCAGCTGTTTCGATGAGTTTGTTCTGACTCTGGCCCAGGGGAGACTGGGGGGGAGCTGGAGGACCCGGCTTCCCACCCACCGAGGTGGATTCGTCTGGGGGGGAAGGTGCGGGGTCCTCGCCGGGTGCCTGGGGTCACACCTGCGCTCGGGGACACGCGGGCCATTTGTGGAAAGGTCGCAGGCCGCTTGGGGCAGGGCGGCGGTGGGCCGGGGGCGGCCAGACGGTGCAGGGCAGAGGGGAAGATGCAGGACGAGCCTAGCGGAGCCCTAGGCTCCTGGCTGAGCCCTGTGTGGGTGCTGCCATGAGGAAGGTTCTGGAAAGGCTTTTTGGAAGCTGAAATGCGCTGAGTTGAGTCCAGACACCTGTGGGACAGCCGCGGGCAGAGGGCAGGATGTGGGGACCCCTGACCCCGCTGAGCAGGTGGGAGCTTCTGCTGTGGAAATGGAGGGGAGCAGGGATGCTGCTTTGCTGGAGCGAATGCATGGCGAGACCCCGAGAGCCATGTCGCCCCTTTGGGTGCCCACTGCCCCTTCGTGGCTTTCCCCTCATTTCTGGTGCCCCCAGGCACCCTCCGTCTGTAGCCTCCATGCGTTTTGTGTCCTCGAAGGACATAGGAAGCCTCTTCAAGATGGGGTACCCCTTGGTCATAGCACACAGTGGGGGCTCAAAACATGCTCTCCTCCCTGAGCACAGGGAGGCAGCCTGGCTGGGTCGGGCTGGAAGGCCTCCCCAGCTCGTGGCCAGGCCGTCACCACTCTCTGCCCTGAAAATCCTGACTTCTCCCCCGGGATCCCCTCAAAAGACTTTCTCCTTCTTCATTATGAAGGGCTCCCACATATTTTAAATTAAAAATACACTTCTAGTAGACAGAGTAATGCCCTCCAGAGAGGTTCACAGGTCAGTCCCAGAACGTGTGACTATCCCGCCCGATGCGCCCAGCAGACTGCGGCGGTTGGGATAGGGTTAAGGAGGTGGACATGGGGAGATTTCCCGAATTATCTGAGAGGGCGCTTGCTAACTTAAGGGTCCTTATAAGAGGGAAGAAGGAGGTCAGGGTCAGAGGAGGAGATGTGAGGAGAAGCAGAGGTGGGCGTTGGTCAGGAGGCCACGAGCCAGGGAACGGGGCAGCCCCTAGAGGGACGGCAGGCAGGAACGGCAAGATTTTCCCCTAACCCCCCAGAAGGAGGCAGTGCTGCCGATGACTCATTTTAGCTCAGTGGGAGAGGGAGCTTCAGAACTGTAGCAAGATGCTTCTGTGTGGTTTAAGCAACCAGGTTTGTGATCGTTTGTTACAGCTGCCCCGGGAAACCGATGCAACACTTACGCCTCCGTCTCCTGCAGTTGGAAACTCAAGCCTTCCTTGCTCCATAAGACCGAAGCTTAACTTGAGTCAAGAAGCTTTGCCCAGGTCCCTGGGAGATGACCTCGCTGCTCAGCTGGGCCCCGTGCACCTGCCAACACTGCCCCTGTCTGAGGGGTGAGGCCCCAGAAGGCGACCCCCAACCTGTCGCCTCTTGCCTGGGTCTCTTCCCTGAACTGGCCGCAAACTCCGGGCTCCCGAGAAGCCCCTGACTGGCATTGGTGTATTCGGTTGTTACCTGAAGACCCTTGGAAGCAGGAAGCAGGCTAGTCTGAGGTTGCCTAATAGGTAATGATCACTTTTTCAAAATAATCGATGCATTTTGGCAACATGGATGGGACATGCTTTGCTTTTAAAGCAAAAAGAGTTAAAAATCATTTTAATCTTGAGCCTTTTTTCAGCTTATTGCTTTATTCCTTGGGAAGGTCCTGGGATTTCACAAACGGGCAGAGAGCCGTGTCCAGTATAAAAGACGGATGCTAGTGCCCAGGGCGACTGTCACCGCGCGCCTGAGCGATCGGCCGTATCACACGGCTCTCCTTGGACAGACAGCGCCCGTCCCGGACCGGGATGCCCTACGCCTGATCTAGAGGACATGAAGAAAACTCAAGCCTGTGCCACTTCCTGAGAAAATACTGTTCCGATTGTTGCAAGGCAGGTCTGAGCAAGTGCTAGCGGCGTGTGAGTGGGAAGGGAGATGAGAGTGGCTTTCCCGGGCGACGCATTCCCCGCACAGGCAGAAGAAATGTCCCAGAGCGCAGGGGCGTGTTCAGATGTGTCCGAGATGGCAATTTCTAGGGCACAAAACTATGTGAGGTCGATATTTTGGTTTGTGGATCAGTTGTTGGAAGCAGAGAGCCCTGACAGCAGCCTCCTGTCCAGCCCGGGCAGCAGAGCTAGGGACTGGAGATTAGGTTTCTCTTGACTTCATTTCATCTCACAAGCTGAGTATATTTTATGGGTTTTCCTGAAAGATGTGATTTATGTTTTGAGACTCCTGGAAAAGCTCACGGCTTTTAAAAATAATTTCTGAAAATGAATTTCCTTTTAGGGTCACTGACTTTTCCATGTAGCTCAGGAAGACTCAGGCCTTTCCAACAACAGAGCCTCAGAAGTCCTGGAACCCTTTTCTTTCAAAATTCATTTATTCTTTTTAAATCTTAGAAGGAGACAGTAGCCATGTAAAATACGCACTTGTTTTCCGTAACCTACCTGTGCCCCCCGCCCCGGGCATCTCTCCGGGCTCCTCGGTGCAGCAGGCGGGCCACCCACGTTGGCTGACTGAATTGTAGGGAGCCCTGGAATATTCCACCAGACAGAAAGTGCCAGTCTGGGCGGCTGCTCCAGAAATGAGGCCCTCAAAGAAGTTTTGTGTTTTTTTTTTTTATTTAATTTTATTTATTTGACAGAGAGAAACCCAGCGAGAGAGGGAACACAAGCAGGGGGAGTGAGAGAGGGAGAAGCAGGCTTTCCGCCGAGCAGGGAGCCCGATGTGGGACTCGATCCCGGGTCTCCGGGATCATGACCTGAGCTGAAGGCAGTCGCTTAACCAACTGAGCCACCCAGGCGCCCCTAAAATTTTTTATATATACAAAAAGCTGTCCATATTTAATGCATATAACTTGATGAGTTTGGAGATGAGTACACACCCATGAAACTGTCACCACCCTCTATGCCACAAACCTGTCCATCACATCAAACGCTTTCTCCCACCCCCTTATAATAATAATTATCATTACTGTATTTTTTGGTAATAAGAACACTTAAAAGATCTACCCTGTTGGCAAATTTTCGAGCACAGAATAGAGAATTGTTTGTTGTCGTCATCACACTGTATGTAGCTGCGTAGGACTTCTCCTGGGCAGGGGACTGGAACTATGTATGAATTACTCCCCAGGTCCCCCTTCTGCAGCCCTTGGAAACCACCATTCCACTCGCTCCTTCTATGAGACGTTTTGTTTGTTCGTTTGGTTCAGTGTAACCAGATTTTACTGATGTCAGTGCTTTTGTAAAGAGGCCGAAAACATTGTCAACATAAGCACGAGACGGTACATCTCACAGCTTCCCCAAGAAACGTCAGCAGTGGCAACAGTCACGCACACTACGGTCGATAATCACATTTTAGAAGCACTTGCAGGTTACACGCATTTTAAAGAAATGCATGTAACCTCGTTCTGTCCTGCTATGGCTGACTAGTTTGGATCTCTCCTATAAGGGGCATCATGCCGTATTGTCCTACTGTGACCGGCAGTTTCACTCAGGATAATGTCCTTCCGGTTCATCCATGTGGCCATAAATAGCAGGACTTCCTTCTTTTTTTAAAAGGTTGAATAGAGGGACACGTGGCGGGCTCAGCTGGTGAAGAGACTGCCTTCAGCTCAGGTCATGATCCTGGAGTCCAGAGATCGAGTCCCACCTCAGGCTCCCTGCTCAGTAGGGAGTCTGCTTCTCCCTCCGACCCTCCCCCTCTTATGCTCTCTCTCCCTCTCTCTCAAATAAATAAATAAATAAATTCTTTTTTTAAACAAAGAAAGAAACTATGACAGATGGCAAGAATCGTGCCAGAAGGGTATGGGATCTGGGTAATCTGAATGTCTGGAAAAACGATGATTATAATGGGTGAAGGACCCATTATATTTTCACTGATGCTTTGAGAAACCTCTGCTGTTAGCCAGTTGGTCAGACTGGAGCTGAAGGGCCCCGCCCCCCAAAACACTGCTCTGGCTTCAGACACCAAGTTTGGGGTCCCGGGGGCGACCCTCACTTCTGACCAGCTGGCTACAAATCTTGGACCATCCTCAGGTTCAGGTTCAATAATTTAGACTAAATTAGAAAGTCTAGAAAGACTCCCAGAACTCACGGAAGAGGCTTGCCTATGATTACAGTTTCGTGATAGAGGACACAAATCAGAGGCGGCCAAAGGAGGAGACATGAGGCAAGGTCTGGGGCGTCCCAAAGGCTGTTTCCTTGTTCTGAGAGATCCCAGTGTGACTGCACTCAGAGACTATCGCCAATTCTTAAATCTCCAGCTCCCCTACCCCTGAGGAAGTGGTGGGTCTTCCCTGGGGCCTGCCCCCTCCCCAAACCGCGTTAGTATAAACCATCAGGTGTGGTCCACGTGAGGAACGGGGACGTGCCCATCTCATGGAAGCTCGAGGGTTTACAGCGCATCTCTAGGGGACAGGGACCAAAGCCAGCTGAATTCTTCAGGACACAGTTGGTCCTTTGGAGAATACTCAGGAGTCAGTGCATTATTTCCAAAGCTGCTAGATAAGGATAAAGACCCAATCAAGCGTTTAGTCGTCTTTTTCCTTTTTTATTGTGTCAAATACCGATGGGAGAAAATTTTTCTTACGAAAGTTTGTCACTAGTGAAGAAAGGGCATGGATTGGAATCCAGGAGCTGGTGTCTCTCTGGCACGCCCTCGTGGAGTCAGGGATTGGGCAAGGATGGTAGGTGACGCTAATGAGACAACAGGGTCACCAGTGTGAGCCGCCTCCTGCGGCACAGGACCCCGCCCTCTCGGAGGTGGTCTTCTAACAATGGCACCTGAAGCTCCCCAGCCCCCTGATCCTGCTGGTTTCCTCCTCACCGCAGGGCTGTATCATGTATGCCAGGCACCAAGTAAAAGGAATTGTTGAAAAAGAAAGAACTATAGAGGGGGAATCTAGAGATTAAAATAAATTTTGGAGACGTATTAATAAATTGTGACCTACGAACATCATTCGAATCCTGACTCCAACAAAGTAAAAAATTATGAGACAATCAGGGAGTCCAAACAGTATTGCATATCTGATGCATTAAGTAATTATTTTTCATTTCTTTTTAAATATTTTATGTATTTGAGAGAGAGTGAGCGAGACAGAGCATGAGAGGGGAGAAGATCAGAGGGAGAAGCAGGTTTCCTGCCGAGCTGGGAGCCCGATGTGGAGCTCTATCCCGGGTCTCCGGAATCGTGACCTGAGCTGAAGGCAGTAGCTTAACCAACTGAGCCACCCAGGCACTCTATTTTTCATTTCTTTGGGTTTAGAAAAAGAGCAGTCCTTATCTCTCAGCAATACATCCTGAAATATATATGGATGAAATGATGCAGTTTTGGGGATTCGCCTCTAAATGACCTGGGGAAACGCAGTCAGTTATGAGCTGAAAATTGTTGGACCTGAGTGATTGATCCGTGAGGATTTATGATACTTGGCTTTCTACTTTCAAGTATGTTTAGAATTTTCTCTTGCAAGAAGCTTTAAAAACGTCCATGGTGTTACCTGGGCGGATGAGGAAAGCCCTTGCCACACATTCCTAGATCAGCAGCTACGGCCAGCGCTGCTGGGGACCTGGGTAGGGACAGGGGCCCTGGCTGAAGGGAAGTGGTCCTCGGGCTGGCGCGCAGCGACCCCTGCCCCGGCCGCGGCAACAAGTCCTGTAAGGAGGGCAAGGGCTCCAGAGGGAGGGCGACAGGCGGCGGCCTGGCCCAGTTCTGGGCGTGCGCCACGAAATGTCCTCCCAGTCCTGAAATGTAAGGGAAACGGCTCTCTTTGAAACACGATTGAGATAATTTTAGGATAATAAACAGGGTCTCATGATATTAATGTAAAGAATGAGAATTGGAAATTATATCGACTTGGGTGATTTTCTTGACTTCTCTGAGTTCAAATTTTTTAATCTGTAAAATGAGAGGGTTGGACAAGATCCATGGCTATCAATCTTCGTGCAAGTTAATATTGATCTATTTAATATCCGTATGTCAATCTTTGCACCTCAAAAATACATTAAATATTTTAAAGTAATCACATTTCCTCAGGAAAAATATAATCATAAGCCTACTTACCAAATTTAATTAGAAAGGTGAGCTACAGGTGACGGACGAAGGCCGGCTTTCTAGTGCGATACGGAGCAGGGGACCTATGTTCATGGCTCTGCACTCGTTTAGTCTTATACTCTGTTTTTTTGTATAGAAATGACTGTAAAACCCAGATTCTAGGATATGATCAGATTGTTATTGGAGATTTTTAAGTTTAAATTTGTATCGCGTCAAGTCTATAATTTTTTAAATGACAAAGTCCCAGGGCATATGCTCTTAAATAGACTGTGAATCCAATCACCATTTCCAATTTCCGGAGGAAAACGTCCATAACCGTGAAGCCTAATTTCACTCTCCCCTGAGCCAGCAGTCCTGCAATTATTCTCAGAGAAGTTGTCATGCGGGGCAAAGCAGCGAAATCAGCCTTTGTCTTCACGTGCAGGCTAGATTTCGGGTTCCCTTCCCATGGCTGTGATTTTGCCACCACAGAGAGGAAATTTTGCCTTGGAAGTCCAGTCTTATTCTGGTAGGTATGTGCCCAACAGAATTGAAAGCGGGGACTCAGACGTGCTTGTGCACCGATGATCCTATTGCACTATTCACAGTCGCCAGAAAATAGAATAGTTCCAGTCACTGGTGTCCACCAGTGGAAGGATGGGTAAACTAAAAGGATGATGTTCACACACTGGGAAATGAGCAGCCTTGAAAAGGAGGAAATTCTGACACTCGCTGCACACGGGCTGAGTGAGACAGGACAGTCGCACCAGAGAAATCCTGCACCATTCCACTCCCAGGAGGTGGCAGAGCCCTCCGATCCATGAGGACGGAGAGTGGAGGGGAGGGCAGGCGTGGGGTGGGGGCTAGAGCTTCCTGGGGATATAGTTTCCATTTAGGAAGATGGAAAGTTTATAGTAGTGACGATTGCACAACAGCGTGGATGTATTTAAGGAAACAGAACTGTGCACTTGAAAATGGTTAAAATGGGGGTGGGGATGCCTGGCTGGTTCCATCAGAAAGGCGAGCAACTCTTGATCTGGGGGGGGGGGAGTTCAAGCTCCAGGCTGGGTGTAGAGATTGCTTCAAGAAATAAATACTTTCAATAAAAAATCAATCAAATGGTAAACTTGATGTTGTGGGTATTTTTACCACTATTAAGAAATTCATGAGTATGAAAGCAGGTTAGGTTTAGCTCATTCCTTAGACTCCACCCCTTGCCTGGAGGGGGTGTGGCAAGGTTCTGAAGGAGGGGCCGCAGATATTTCTGTGGCCTTTCCCAGAAAACGCTCCGCCACATTTGCATTAACTTCTGTTCCTGTAACACAAAGGTACAAATGCTCCCTCAGATTTCACGTACTGTGTGCTGTGACATTCAGTAGCTCGTTACTAAGGATTGTCTTGCCTTTAAGTTAGATCACAGTGGCAGGGAGAATTTCTGGTAGAAACCCTTCTTTTGAAGGAGACTCTGGTCTGCTCATTACCTGCTAGTTTGGGAATGTGTGTGCTCCATGGGGTAAGATCCTGAGACTGAGCGTTTTCGGGGATGCGGAGATGGGGGAGGCTCTGTGCACCTGAAGGAAGGGGCCCTTGAGAGGGAGCGAGAAGGCACAGCCGCAGGCTTGGCGACAGGCGGCACCCCGCGCTGCGGAACAGGCCCAAACAGGGCTGGAGACGCCCACGGCGGGGGGAGACAGGTGCCTGGGGCAACCGGCTGGTGGTCCCATGGGGGTCTGACTTGAGCAGAGAGGGAGCGGGTGGGAGGAGAGGGCAGATTGTCTCCACAGCTGGGGGGGGAGGAGCCATGGGTGGTCCTGGTCCATTTCTGGGCGAGGTCCCCACAACCAGGAGGTGCCAGGTCTGAATGGGGCTTCCCAGACATTCTCCCCGCTGAGGTTCCCCGGTTCTCTGGCGTAGGTCCCTCTAACGCCTCCATGAGGCGGGAGCGGAGAAGGCCAGGGCAGGACTTGCTCCCACACCCTGAGCTCCCTTCCCTGCTTGCGTGGGCACCAAAGAGGACGCTGGCTACACAGGCGTTAAGGCACAGTTTAATTCTAGACCTGGACGGTGTTTTAAGGGGAAAAAGCTGTGTCAGAACATGGCACCAATGGCCGTATTTCAGTTCGTGAGCAAGCAGGACACGAAGGGGATGGAAGTCAGGGGGACCGCCCAAGCCCCGTGGGCCGCACGTAGTTCTGGAAGGCCCCGTCCGCTCTGGGCCGGCTCGGATGCGTCAGGCCTTTCCAATCAGATGACATTAAAGACTCGCCACAGCTCAGCGTAACATCTGCTCCTCAACGGGATTCTGAACCAGGAGAGAAGGCCAACTTACTCTTGAATGTCCCAGCGGGTAATTCGAGGTGCGGGCCGCGGAGCGCACGGTCGTCTGGGGTGCGCATGTGCAGCCTGGGAAGGGGGCTTTCCCGCACGTTTCAGGTTTTTCGTATGACTTTAAAAAGTGAAAATGAATCCCACCCATTCAGACACTCTCTGTGCGGGCGCGGGGACCTGGGACGGGGGTGGGGTGGGGTGGCTGTGTGGGTTTGACAGGTGAGCCTTCCCTGGTGGCCGCTGCCCCCACGGGGACCTGCCCGGAGGGGCGATGGGGCAGAACCGGCATTTAGAGGCACTTACGGAGATGACTGTCATAAAAGGCGTGGGTCCTTGCTCGTCCAGCCAGGCTGTGGGGTGAAGCCGGCCCGCGCAGGCCTCTGGCGCGGCCCCAGGTGGGGAGGGCCCCGTGGGCACCCTGTCAAGCCCAGGGTGGGCCTCCTCGGGGCACAGCAGACACACACAGTGCTCCAGCCCACCAGTACCTCTGTGTAGAAGCCTCTGGAACTGACTAGAAATCGGTTCTGGAACTTTCTCTGCAGAACTTGTGTACCAGGGCCCGAGTGCCCAAGATGGCAATGCCAGGACCCGCTTTTCCCGGCGTCAGACCCACAGGCCTGGCCTCATGAACCCTGCCTGCACCTGGGTTTGCATCGGGGCTGTCTTACTGCCTGACAAGTGACCCCACAGCCAGCGACTTAAAACAATAAACACCTCATGCCTCGGGGGTCTGGGTCAGAAATTGGGGAATGGCTTCACCTGCTGCCTCTCGCTCAGGGTCTCCCGGGAGCTTGCCGTCACCGTGGTCCTGGGGTGCAGCCTTCCCCGCAGGCTCAGCAGCGGATGGAGGGGACGCTTGCACGGCTTCCCCGTATTAACCAGATCTCTTATCCTCTATGTCCCGGCGCTTTGACGTCTGGGGCCTCACCGACCCCAGGCCCTCTGTCCACCCAGGGTTCGCCCCTCCTTAGAGATAGTCAACACTTGTCTGCCTGTGAGAGGGTTTCATGATGCAAATGGAGCAGGGTGGAGCCCAGGGCCCATCACCTACAGGGCCCTCCCGCTCCAGGCCAGCATCGCCTGCCCTAACCTGCCCTAGCACGAGGCCAGCATCGCCCGCCTGCCCTGCCCTAGCACGAGGTCCCAACAGTTGGGGGCGGCTCCTCTGCCCCAGAGCCCACCTAAGTCATTCAAACCAACCAATCCGAAGCCTACTTACCCTGCCTCACACGCTCCTCCTGCAGAAACCGCAGTAAAACCTCTTGCCCATCTCACCACGACCTGCCCCCACACCTCTTGACTTGCTTTAGTGCTTCCCATGGGGTCCCCATGGCGTGGCCAGCCCCCTCCTCTTGGGATCTAGCATACTGTCTTTCACTGGGCAGTTTCTCCCTGTCTGCGGCCTCTCCAGGCCTGACTGATGAAGCCAAGTAGAGCAGATGCCGGGCCTGCTTCTTCCCATCCCTCAAACTCAGGTCCGTGCTGCGGCAGACACTGATGAGGTCAGAGCCAGAGGATTCACCTGCTCAGGTCTTGTTCGAATGACAACCGACTGCCCTGTGGCTGACCGGGAGAGCTCTGGACAAGGCCTGGACTTTTCTGAATTTTCCTTTGGGCTCACTGCTGCTTAGAGACTTGGCTCTTAAATGGACACCCTGTATCAGAAGAGATTTACTACTCTAACGCTATCTGTATCTCAATTTAATGAAAATGTTAAGGATACGTTGATGGTCTTGCGCCAGTGTAATTCTGAATAAAACGCCTTCCTTCTTTGGCAGCCTAAGCTGCCCTGATGTTTGGCTGTTGGGAAGTACTTCAGTGAAGTGCTCTTTACAATATTGTCTTTACAACATCGGCTTGTTTTACAGCTTTTTCCCCCCAGAGCAAACAAAAAATGTCTATGGAAATATTTGAGGCCGACTAGACGTAGCCCTGGCTGCCTGTAGATTGTAAGGCAGTGTACTTTCGGGGTAGAACACAGGGCTTTGAGGTCACACAGTAACTGTGGACTTGAAGGCCCGGGGCAAACCACCCATCAGACTTGTCATTAGAGCGCCCGCGCGGCGGTGTCTGTGCTTGTGAGACGCGCGCACCGGTATTTAGGTTGTGGGGCTGCCCTGAGAGGCTGATAGGCGGAAGAATCCGTAGGGCGTATATTGTCAGAAAATGAATGCTCGAAACATTGTAGCTTTTATTTGTCGCTGATCTTTTGTATACTCTGGCACTTACTTATTCCTACGTGACCTGGAACCGAAGTGTGACTGTTTCTTGTTTGGAGGTTCGCGACCTGGGCCCAGCGGGGAGGAGGCGCTCTGCCTGCTGTCCCCGCCGCTCACCCCAGCCAAGGCCGGGGGACATTTCCAGTTCGGCCGCCTGCTTGTTGACACTCTTAATTGGCTAACCTTTTTAAGTGATTAAAATGATGATGATGAGAAGGCATAAAAATAGGGTCAGTTAAATGTTAACCGCGTATTATTGAAGCTTGGTCTTTGGCTTTTGCTTATTGTTACCCTGGCAGCGCGCTCGGCAAAGTGCCCCCGGACTGTAGGGGGTTAGGGCTAGCCATAGTCCACAGCTATCGAACAATCTATTGGTCAATCTATTCCGACCAGCAAGACGTCGACCTCAAGAGCCATCTGCAGGGAGGCCTGCACCTCCGCCCCGGGGGCCTTTCACCCACTTGGCAGTTGAAGTTGAGGAAGTTACCTGACTCATCCAAAGTCACACAGCCAGGAGGGCGTGGCGAGGATTCCCAAGTGGGCGTGGCCAGGGCCCTTTGTCGGCGGGGCTTGGACCCAAGGCTGCTTCTGAACAATGCTGTGCTACAGGAAAACATGTTACCCTAGGACCCAGCAATTGCACTACTAGGCATTTACCCCAAGATACAAATGTAGTGATCCAAAGGGGCACCTGTACCCCAATGTTTACAGCAGCAATGTGCACAATAGCCAAACTGTGGAAAGAGCCCAGATGTCCATGGACAGATAAATGGATAAAAAAGATGTGGTTCGGGGCGCCTGGGTGGCTCAGTTGGTTAAGCGACTGCCTTCGGCTCAGGTCATGATCCCAGAGACCAGGGATCGAGCCCCACATCAGGCTCCCTGCTCAGCGGGAAGCCTGCTTCACCCTCTCTCACTCCCCCTGCTTGTGTTCCCTCTCTAGCTGTGTTTCTCGCTCTCAAATAAATAAAATCTTTAAAAAACAAAAAGATGTGGTTCATGTATACAATGGAATATTACTCAGCCATCAAAAAATGAAATCTTGCCATTTGCAACAACATAGATGGAAGGAGAGGGTATTGTGCTCAGTGAAATAAGTCAGTCAGAGAAAGACAATTATCATATGATCTCACTCATATGTGGAATTTAAGAAATCAAACAAAGGATCAGAGGGGAAGAGAGGAAAAAATAAAACAAGAAAAAATCAGAGAGGAAGACAGACCATAGAGGCTCTTAATCAGGAAAACAGAGCTGCTGGAGGGGAGGGAGCTAGGGTAGCTGGGTGAAGGGCATGAAGGAGGGCAGGTGATGTGATGAGCACTGGGTGTTATAGGCAACTGATGAATCACTGACCTCTACCTCTGAAACTAATAATACATCAGGTGTTAATTAACTGAATTAAAATTAAAAGACATAAAATAAATAAATAAAAATATGCCCTTCGTAGGCAAAAAAAGCATGTTAAACTTGATTTTCCTTTGAAAGTGGAAAGCATGCAGGGATGTTTGTGCCCACTGTTCAACGTGCCAGTGACACCAGGAAGAGGGTTCTATTGAAGAATGACAAGACCACCTACACAAGGCGACTTGGAAGGATGAGGCTGCAGGCCATTCTGTATTGGATGCAGTTCCGTTTTTAGCAAAAATACATAAATAATTCATAGCCCATAATCTTAAAGAGATTTCTGATAAAAAGAAGAAAAGGCAAATGCTGACCAGTGCGAAGCCTAGTTATGAGATCAGAAGCTTTGCTTCACGGCCCCCTGGGCACAGCTGTGGGCTTTCGCCTGGCTTCCTGTCCCACATCCCAGCCTCCTGCACATTCGCTTCCTGGTCCCTTCATTGAAGGCACAGAGTCATGTCTGATGACCAGGACCATAAGACAGGCCCCTGTGGTGAGCAATGTGATGCCCAGAGCACGTGACCCTGGCCCCCAGGCCTCAGTGCCCGCTGCTGACCCCAGGGGCCCACAGGTTTGTGAAGGCAAGCCACGTGGCCAACTCTGGAGAATGTTTCACGTGTTCTGCTCTTGGTCTCCTGTTGGTGGCAGGCACTTGTGGTCCCACTTGGGCTCCCTGCTCAGTGGGGAGTCTGCTTCTCCCTCTGCCCCTCCCCCTGTCTGTGCTTTCTCTCTCTCTCTCATAAATAAATAAATAAATAAATAAATAAATAAATAAATAAAATCTTAAAGAGACAACAATACTCAATAGTGTGGCGCTCAGAATAATGTCCCTCCTCCCAAAGATGTCCACATCCAAATCCCTAGAACCTGTGAATATGGTACCTTACTGGAAAAAGTGGCTTTGTAGACAAGGTTCAATTAAAGATCTAGAGATAGGTGATGATTCTGGATTATCTGAGTGGGCCTGTCTAATCACAGGGGCCCACAGAGGGAGAGGTTGGAGGGTCAGTCAGAGCTGTGGGGACAGAAGGAGAGGGTGGCATGATGTGATTGTTGGATGGGGCAACAGCCAAGGATATGGAAGTCCGTAGAAGCTGGAAAAGGCAGGGAGATGGATTCTCTCCTGGAGCCTCCGGAAAGAACAAGCCCTTTGGACATTTTGATTGTGGCCTGGTGAGATTCTTCTTTTCCTCCTTCTTCTCCTTTCTCCTCCCTTCTCCTCCTCTTTTTTTTTTTTTTTTTTTTTTTTTAGGATTTTATTCATTTATTGGAAAGAGCACATGTCTGTGAGAGAGAGAGCGCACATGAACAGTGGGGAGCAGCAGAGAGAGGGGGAAAAGCAGGCTCCCTACTGAGCAGGGAGCCCAGTGTGAAGGGGGACTCGATCCCAGGACCATGGATCATTACCTGAGCTGAAGGCAGACGCTTGACCAACTGAGCCACCCAGGCGCCCTCCAGGGAGACTGCTGTCTTGAAGCCACTTGGTTTTTGATGACTTGTTACGGCAATGATAGGGAACTAAGCGAGATGGGTCATCTCGAACATACGGTGAGGGCATGTAGGGCAGATGGAAAGTTTCGCTTCTTTGCTTATGTTGGTACTATTTTGATTTTAATAATTAATGCATATTACTTATTCTACATAAAAACCCTTACCACAAAGAGAAAACCAATTGTTACCAAATGTTGGAATTTGGTAACTGAGCCAAGGAAGTGAGCAGGAGGGAAGAGAGAGGAAGAGGCTTTCCTGGCAACGTCGCTCTTTCTCTCCGTCTGCAAGCTGGACAAGAACTTCCAAAACAGTCCGAGACTTTCAGCTAGAATCTCCAGATAGATTGCAAGGGTCTCACAGGCTTCCCAAAACAATAGCTTAAAAATATATAACATAGTTCATGTTAGATTCGTTTGGAGCAAAGGACAGGAGGAAGGAGGCAGAAATTGAGAGCAGCGCATGTTTTCTGGGAGAGCATGGTAACACAGGGCTTTTCAAACATTGGGAAGCCTCACCTCTAGTTTTGTCATTCAACAGTTTTACTATTTTAGAATGTTTTTTAGGAATTCCCTGTTTTGAGGGGCGCTTGGGTGGCTCAGTCAGTTAAGTGTCTGCCTTCGGTTCAGGTCATGATCCCAGGGTCCTGGGATCCAACCTGCCATCAGGCTCCCTGCTCAGCGGGAAGCCTGCTTCCCCTCTGCCTCTCCACTTGCCCTGCTTGTGTTCCTTCTTTCTCTCTCTCCCTGTCAAATAAATAAAATCTTTTAAAAAATTCTATTTTGAAATACAGGTTCGCCGGAAGTTGCAAAAATAATACAGAGATGTCCTATATACCCTTTACGTAATTTCCCTTCATGTTGTATCTTACGTGAGTAGGTACAATATCCAAACCGAGACGCGGACATCGGCACCGTGCGTGTTCATGGCTCTGTGTCATTTGATCGCATGTGCACGCGTGTAAGCACCCCTGACCCAGTCCCAGAACTGCTCTGCCCCCAAACACCTCCCTCCTGTGGCTCCCATGTGGTCCCCCCCTCCAGCCCCTCACAACGACTAACTCGGTCTCTGTCTCTATGCTTTTGTCATTTAGCCATAGAAATGGCACCATCCAGTCTGTATGTGACACGTTGGGGGTGACTTCTCCAGTCAGCAGCATCCTGAGGGTGCTGGAGCACTGCCAAATCCCATGTGTGGCGAGGACCCACCGCGGTGGGCTTGACCACCACCCTTCAAAGGACATTTTGGTTCTTTCCAGATTTGGTCAGTAGAGGAAGCTGACGTGGACAGTTGTGTATATGAATGCCATGTGTACATATTTTTATTTCCTGGGATAAATGTCCAGGAATGCAAGTGCTGGGCCTCCTGGTAAGTGTTCGGCTTTGGTTTTTTTTCCAGAATGGCTCTAACAGTTTACATAGGGAAAGCTGGGTTTCTCCATCTCCTTGCCAGCATTTGGCACTCTCATTATGTTCCATTTTAGTGGTTCTCACGGCTTTTATGTGATTTTAACCTACCTCCTTCCACTGCCTTTTAGAAAGCATCATTGTAGTGAGCAAATATTTGAGAGCCCGCAGTACACTACAGTGGGTCTTTAGGCGAGCTGCCGTCTGGAGGAGGAAGCGGGACAGGATACACTAAGGGCCTCACATCCCACAGGTATTGAGCTCTCGGGTCAGCAGCACCTGTGCTGGGGAATTTTTATTCCCAATTTATCCTTGAAAACTATTGTTAGTTTTCATAGGGCGATGATGAAAGAATGATGTTTTCCAAAATAAACCCCCCCTTTTTAAGACATGCATATGGACATATTTATATGAAATGATGTCTAGAGTTCGCTCCACAATAATGGGGAGAGTGCTTACCGGATGGGGCATGGATTGCACAAGAGTGGCCACGAGGGGTTGATCTCTGAAGCTAGGTGATGGGTAATGGGAACTGATTATACCGTTTTATACTCTGCATTATTATTAGACTTGAAAGTTTTTAGTTAAAAGAATTTTTAAAACATCTTTGAAAATCTTTCAGAGGAGTCCGAGTTTAATAAGCCACTTTTTCCTCTAGCTTGGGGACAGATGGCTAATTCTTTTTTTTTTTTTTAATATTTTATTTATTTGACAGAGAGAGATCACAAGTAGGCAGAGAGGCAGGCAGAGAGAGAGGAGGAAGCAGGCTCCCTGCTGAGCAGAGAGCCTGATGTGGGCCTCGATCCCAGGACCCTGAGATCATGACCTGAGCTAAAAGCAGAGGCCTCAACCCACTGAGCCACCCAGGTGCCCACAGATGGCTAATTCTTTAGTGGAGTGCCAAAGGAAGTCCCTGGCTTACACAACCGGCCACCTGATAAACTAGGGATAGTAGTGTTCACGCCGCAGACACAGGTGCAACCTAAGACCAAAGAAGGGGACAGCAATACTGGGATTTTTAAAAAATAGAACCTTCTCCCCTGCCCATGGTCCTAGTCAATTTGAACATCTGAAAAATACTCAGCAGATGAAGGCCGCACACCTGAATTCCCCCACAACGCTGATGCTGAGAACCAGGCTTGCTGGTCACCGCAGTTGGGCCTCCCTGTTCCTCAGCTGTGGGCCCGACCTTGAGACCGTTTATTTGAGGCCAAATCTGAGAACTCTGAGCAGACGCACTCCCTGGGGGCGAATACTGGGTATCACCAGTACTTTTAATCTCCGCTCATCTGACAGGTCAAAGAAAAGCATGATGCTCTATTTACAAAATCTGGACACTTTCAGGGCTGGTAAAAAAACTGCAAATCGTTGTTGAATCAAGGGTTTCCTGGCACCTCCCAGGAGCTGTATATGTTAACGGCTAAGGAGTGTTTTGGTCCCGACTTAACAGTGCAAAACGTGAGCGCGCAGGACAGGGCTTTCCCCGCGGAGCCTGGCCCGCTGCGCGGTGAGACGTACGACCTGGGCTCCGGCCGCGTGTGCACGACACATACTCACGTGTGTGTATGTGACATGCACGCGAGGCGCATTTTCCCGTGCACGACGTCCGTGTGCTCTGTGCGTTCGGACGGACGAACCGGGTCGCGCGCGGGGGCGTGCAGCCCTTACAGCGTCCGGGACCCGATACGGCCGGTCCCCTCCGTCTCTCCTCCGCCCTGTTTGGCACCGCACCGACCGCTGCCAGCCCGCTCACCCGGAAAGCCGACAGGCGCGTCCAGCTCCCGGGTGCAGGTGCAGCCGCTCCGGGCCCCGCCCCCTCCTCGCCCCGCCCCCGCCGGGCCCCGCCCCTCCGCCGCAGAGCCGGGTCACCGCGGGGCCCTCCCACGCTCCTGCGCGCCGGCGACGGGCGCGCGCACGCTGGCGGGCTTCGGAGAGCGCCGCGGCGTCGATGGCGGGGGCGCGCACGCTGCCGGCCTTGCGGGATGCACGGCCGGGGCGTCGGCGTCGGGCGCGCGCGCGCCGGCGGGACCGCGCACGCCAGTCCCGGCCGGCGGCCATCTTTCCTCCCGGAGGCTGCTCCCGGTGCAAGCGCGGGGTCCGCGACCCTGCGGGCGCCCTCGGCCTAGGCCGGAGCAGTGGGGAGGCGTGGATGAGGGGGGAAGTGAGGAGGAGCCCCCCCCAGAGTCGCCGCCTCCCCTCCCCTCGCCTCCGAGGACAGGCCGGGCGGGCAGAGCCCTCACGGCGGGCGCGGGCTCGGGCTCCAGCTCGGGGTCGCTCCCCGCCGCCCGTCGTCCTCCCGGCAGGAGACCCCTCCTCTCGGCAGACCCCTCCCCGCGGGAGGCCCCTCCCCCGGGAGCCCGCCCCGCCCGCCCCGCTGCTCTCAGGGTCGGGGGCTCCTCCCAGATGGGATAAGCTGTAAAGATGTTTAGTTTTGAAGGGGATTTCAAAACGAGGCCCAAGGTGTCCCTCGGAGGCGCCAGTAGGAAGGTAAGAGCGGCCTGTGTGTGTGCGGGGTCCCGGGCCTCCCGGGCAGTGGCCTGGGGCGGGGGTCCGGCCGGGGGATGCGGGCCCCGGGGGCGGCCGGCTGCCGGCTCACCTGCCGCCGGTGCTGCGGGAGCAGGGGGCCCTGTGGGCCGAGGGGGCGGAAGTCTGCGCCGCTTCCCGTGCACAGGCTGCGGGCACGCTGGAGGCATGATCCTGCTTCCTCCGATGTGAACTGTCGTGGGGTCATCCTTGACGGGACAGCGGTTGCGCTGACGGCCTCCGCCAAGGGTGTTTTGTGGGGTAGAAAGTGGACGGATATGCACGTCAGCCGCCCGTGAAACTGAGGCAGGACTCCTCCTCGGCCACGGGTGCGAGGC
Organism: Spilogale gracilis; assembly: GCA_004023965.1. Taxonomy (NCBI): domain Eukaryota; kingdom Metazoa; phylum Chordata; class Mammalia; order Carnivora; family Mephitidae; genus Spilogale; species Spilogale gracilis. The sequence continues at coordinate 15,022 of PITA01017227.1, read as the reverse complement.
GCTCGCTGCGAGGTCATTTCTCAGCAGCTTCCTAGAAACATGGCTGGAGAGACTCGACCGCTTTCCTGTGAGGCTTGGTCCGGCCAGACCCGCTCCGCCGTCCTCGCCGATGACCGGCTCTATTGCTCGGTTCGGGGCTGGCCTTGCTTCATCCCGTTGTTTCTCAACCCTTCTCCCCCCTCCTGGCTCAGGGGTGCCTTTTCTGTCTGTTTTTTGGGTATTATCAGGCTAAAGATAAAAGAGTGCTCCGCGTGCTTGACCTCTTTGAAAAGTTCAAGTGAACCTATTTAATGTCTTTTAAAGGCTCTGAATATTGTTTTTTGCTTCTTTATTAGTATATTTTGTAAGTTACACTTAAATAACTGGTGGGCATATAGCCTTCCCAGCGTGCTCAGATCCCAGTAGGAACATCCCTTTAACCCGGTGCTCGGGGTTGTGTGTAACACGGTTTCCTAGGGTGGAGGGAGGGACCCCAGTAGGGAGTTGGTGGAGAACGGTAGTGATCATTTCCGGCCTTGAGTTGTGCGTGATGGTGATTGGTTGAAGGTAGCTGGCCGTGGAACGGGGGTAGTGGGTAGGCTTGGCAGGGTTGGCATGGGTAGTATTTAGTGGTTTGGGTAGTCATGAAAATTACAAATCCCTTGGAGGGTGGAAGAGGCTTTGGCACCTCCGGGCACATCTAGGGTACAGGTGAGGTAGAGAGCAGATGAATGATTGCCCATGCACACAGCAAGCCGATGGCAGGTGACCACCCCAGAACCTATGTCACTTTTTGTGATTTCTCTCCTGGTCAGGAGTGCCCCCCGCACACCCTGCCCAGGTGCTTTTCCTCAGGTAGTAACACAAATCAAGGCCAAGGAGATTCTCGTCTATTGACCAGAACGTCTGGTGGAAATTGCACATCTTCTTGTTTAGCTGTGCACAACAACTTTTCTTTTTCTTTTTGACTGGGGTATAAGCTAAACGTTAACTGTATGGGTCTTCGGTCATGTCTCTAGAAGAACTTGAGGAGGTGACCTTGGTGCATGTGAAATTGAGGGGGGGAGAGGGGTCTTCTTGCTTGGAGTCTAGCTGCAGCCCAGTCCCCTCAAGAACTCGGGACCGTGGCTGGCATCCCAGGACTGTCCCTTCTTGAGGTAAGGGGGCTGGAATTTTGTAAACCCGTCCCCTCCACCCCCCAAATCAGTTGGTCTTTGGCTGCAGGCCCCTCCCCCGGGGTGAGGGTAGGAGTTTGACCCCGCTGGCCTTTGCTGAGGGCTGTTATCCTGGGAAGGCAGCCCTCAGGAGCCAACAGTAGTTCACACACAGCGGCTGCGAATGGGGGCACTGGCCTGGAATCCCGGTAGGGATCAGCTTCAGGTTCAGCTGGAAGGATTTTTACGAATGACTGCACCCTTGTGACCATCCCACCCCCAATCAGAACATTCCCAGCATTCCGCAGGCTCCCTCCTGCTCCCTTCCATTCAAATATTCCTTCTCCCAAAGACAATTGCTATTTGATCTTTGTTACTGTACCTTAGTTTTGCCTGTTGAACCTCATGTGAATGGAGTCACATGCAGTTTGTTCCTGATTTTGGGTCCCTATTCTGTCTGAGAGATAGAGTCCGTTCTCCTTGTTGTGCTGCATGGTATGGACACAGCGTAGTCAGTGGGGTGTGTTTTGATGGTGTCTTCTGGGGCACAGCCCCGCCCCTGAGCTGGGCTATGCACACTTAGCTGGGCTCTAGGCAGGAGCCTGCAGAGTCTGAGGGTGGCCACGGCCGCAGCTCCTCCAGCATTTCTTATTGTTAGCCCTTTTAATTTTGGCAGTTCTGGTGAATGTAGTTCCACTGTAGTTATAGTTTTAATTTTGTTCCCTGACAGAATGGTCAAGCACTTACAAATGCATATTTCCTTAATTCTCTTTGGCTACAATGTAATTCCTTCTTTTTATTTAAAAGGTAAAAGGTTACAATGGTCTTTCCTTCATGTATTAAGTCATTTGTAATATTCCCTTCTCTCTTGAGCTTGGTGGAAAACTGAGTATTACCACCTTTTGAATACATCTTTTCTTTTTCCAAATTAAATGAAAATCTTTAGCGTTTATTTATAAAGGCTCTGTGTAGCATCTGAAGCATGATAAGGAAAACTCCATGCCCTTATTATAATCTTGTTGGAGAGATAAGACTGAAACAATTAGAAGTCAAATAACAGTAGAGAATAATTACTACATTCTAGATTTCTACTGGGGCTGGTCCAGGAAAAGGTAGAGTTGGTTGGGGCTTAGTCTTGATGGATGGATAGAATTAGGGTTGGTGGGAAACAAGGGCATTCTAGGTGGGTGGAAGGGTATACACAGAGTAAGCATATTCTGGATTCCGCTGGTTCTAAGTTACACGGTTTTCTCCTTTTAATATTTCTGAAATCAGGATACATCTTGGTGGCATGACAACGTTCAGAGGCAGTATTTTTTTTTTTCCTTTCTTGTATGCAGAGAAGAATATTTTAGGTGCCATTTGGTTACAAGTATAGAAACCCACTGAAAATTGCGTACTAGGAGGAAAAAGCATGTGGGAAGAATTTGCTGGTCTGTCAAAGAATGTAAGGGCAGAACTGCACCCACATGCCAAGTCCTCAGCGCCAAGGTGGTTGCTCTTGGTTTTCTCCTTGGGCTCTGCTGTCTCCTTCGTTCTTGGTTCTCTGCCGACTGGCTTTCTCCCCTGTACTTGCACGTGACCTCGGCAGTGTACGATCCCCTAGTCGAGGTGTCCAACGAGGTCGTTGGATCTCAGTTCTCTTATCAGGAGAGGACATCTGATTGGCCTGGGTCAGCTTTCCACCTGATGAGCTGGGTCCAGAATGGGGGTTGGACTCTTTGATCCAACAGAGCAATCTAGTTGTGTGAGTTGTGGGGAGTGGAGTCTCCACGAGGGGCAAGTAGTTGTGGAATGGAATGTCTAGGTTTCTGTGGACATAGGTAGAGATGGGGACCTGGCTGTTGATTGCACATGTGTGAAATGATGGAGAAATCCGAGCCAGACGTGTAGATTTGGTAGTTGCCTACAGATGCGTAGCTGTGGAAGAAGTCCCTAGGGGAAGGCCTGCAGTTTGGGAAGGGGTGTGGCTTGTGGGGTATTAGACCATCTAATAAGTGAGGAGAATACTTAAGAAAGAGTCATACCTCACGTGCGGCTGGAGTGGGTGCAGTGGGGAAACACTAACAAGCACAAGCCTGGGCGACTTTATGGCGACTATAGTGCAGGGCGGTGGGACTGGGAAGTCAGATTGCAGTACATCAGGGAGTGAGTGGGAGGTCAGAAAGTGGCTAGATCTTTGAAAAGGACCCGAAGAAGGTTGCATTCAGGGTCTAAGGAACGTTTTTTGTTTTTGTGTGGGGATGGGAGAAGGTTGAGCAAGTTACAGACTGGGGAAGGAGCAGGTAGAGGAGGGAGGAGCTGCAGAACTCTGAGTCTTGGAGAAGCGCAGTGGGAACAATTAGCTGTGAGAGGAAGAGAAAAATATTTTGAGATTTACAGGGAAGATATGGATATGGAAAAGTTTATTTTATTTTTTTAAAGGTTTTATTTATTTGTCAGAGAGAGAGAGAGAGAGAGACCGAGCACAAGCACGGGGAATAGCAGGCAGAGGGAGAAGCAGGCTCCCCACTGAGCAGGGAGCCTGATGTGGGGCTCGACCCCAGGACCCGAGATCATGACCTGAGCTGAAGGCCGAGGCTTTAACCCACTGAGGCACACAGGTGCCCTGTTTGTTTAATGATTTTTATGTATTCATCTGAGAGAGCACAAGTGGCAGACTCCTCACCGAGCAGGGAGCTGGATGTGGGGCTCAGCCCCAGCACCCCAGGATCAAGACCTGAGCCTGAGGCAGACGCTTCACCAGCTGAGCCCCCCAGGCGCCCCAAGCATGCGACTTTGATCTTGGAGTTGCAAGTTCGAGCACCACATTGGGTATAGAGATTACTGAAAATCTTTAAAAACAAAACAAGGTAGGGGGTGCCTCGGTGGCTCAGTTGGTTAAGCGACTGCCTTCGGCTCAGGGCATGATCCCGGAGAACACGGGATCAAGCCCCACATCGGGCTCCTGCTCGGCGGGAAGCCTGCTCCTCCCTCTCTCACTCCCCCTGCTTGTGTTCCCTCTCTCGCTGTGTTTCTCTCTGTCAAATAAATAAAATCTTTAAAAAAAAACAAACAAGGCAGTCATGCTATCTACTTCACCACTTTCTCAATTTCCAGGACGTGAAGGACATGTCGTTCTCTCTTCCAGTGTGATGGTGGCTTGAAGTGGGACATTCTTATCATCACACTCAGCTTTGTGGGACGAGCTGGGAGCTGCTTGTGGGGTGGTTCTGGCTCAGGATGTCTTCGAGGCTCAGGTGTCTGAAGCCCTGACCCACAGCTGGGCTGGCGTGTCCCTGTACCTAGAAGTTACTGCTGGGTCTTGGTGGGAGGTGCCAGCTTCCTGCTGCCTGCACGTCTCCGAGGGCTGCTTGAGTGTCCTCCTGACGTGGCATGGATGTGAGAGGGCAGAGAGCGGGCACGCCTGTGCGAGGTAGTCCTCAAGGTCACATACACATTTGTCCTGTTCTGTCCGTCCAGTCCACCCTCAAGGTGAGAAGGGCCAGGCTCCGCCTCTTAAAGGGAAGCAGCTTCAAAGAATTTGTGGGAATATCCTTTTTTTTAAATATTATATTTATTGTGCGAGAGAGAGTGTACACGCATGCGTGTGCACAAGCAGGGGGAGGGGCAGAGGGAGAGGGAGAATCCCAAGCAGACTCCCTGTGCAGAGCCAGACACGGGACTCAATCTCACGATCCTGAGATCATGGCCTGAGCTGAAATCGAGAGTCGGAGGCTCAACCTACTAAACCACCCAGGTGTTCCTGAACTTGTGAAAATACTCAGACCACTACAGAAGGGGTATCAATTTTAGCGAAGTTGTAGATGCTAATACTATATGACTTCTATATGTTATTTTCCTGTCTTAACCTATTAAGACTGAAACATTATGGTTTTGCTTTTTTCCTACTATATTGAGTCAGTAGTAACTAGCTGTGTACTATTATGGAAATAATGAAACAGTCATAAAGTAAAAATTGTTGACCAAATAATTTTTCAGTGGACATTTTGATGAGACTCTGTTGACTCGGAGACAACTTTGTAGTTCTGTGCCTTGGAAACGTAAGCAGATGTCATTTATTTGCAGCAGTGTGAATTTACTTAGGTCATTTACCTCTTTAGTCTGACCACCCTTGGAGAAAAGAGGTGGTATAGAGCAGGGCCAGGGGGAGTAGATAATTCTGGAATGAGTGTCTTCCAGTTGTCACCATGACAACTGTAGGGCCGGAGGCAGATGCTTGTGGCTCTTGAAGAGAGGTAAGTGAGGTAGGAGAGCACCACATCCTTGGGTATTGGGAATGTTTTTGGAGAGTCCTATACCAAATGAAAGGAGGAAGCTTGTTTTCTTTGTCTTCTAGTGCTGTGTGTGTCCTGTTTCCAGAAGCCCAGGCAAATGGTATAAGGTCAGTGGCATAGGCTTTTTGTGTGCTGGTCGGGGTTCCTTACAACTCTCTATATATGTATGGCCATTGTTGCCATCAGTGAGATGAAGCAGTGTGGACAGTGTCCGACCCTGGAGGAGTGCTGGTGCTCTACCGATTGTTCAACATGGCTGCAGTCAGGGTAGGGGAGGAGAAGGCTGGGGGGACGCAGTTGGGGGCCAGATCATAAAGGGTTCTGGGGGTCACGCTCGGCATGTCCGGGCGCATTGGTGAGCCAGTGAAGGATTTTAAGCAGTGAAGTGAGGTTTGGGGAGAGATGCGTGAGGGGCAGTGCAGGTGGTTGGAAACCAGGCCAGAGAGACAGCTGCAGTTTTTGCAGAAGAGTACTGAGGACCCCAAGCAGAGCGGCGGGACCCTGGGTGGAGGGGAGTTCGAGAGCAGTTGAGGACGCAGAATTGAGGAGCTCTGCAATGAGAGGGTCACCTCAGGTGTTGGTCTGGGATTACCAGAGCGGATGGGGACTCCGGGAACCAAGACTGTGTTCCATTCCTAGGGGCCCGTGCGGTGGGAGGTATTGGGATGTTCAGGACGTGCTGGTCCGGACCTGTGGGCAGAGCCTGGGGGCCCGTCAGTCCGTGACTGAATTGTGCGGTGCGCCGGGATCCTCGGGCCGGCGTACCTCTGGGAAGACTCGCAGGCTCAGAACCAAAGCCTGAGGGATGCCCGCATTTACCGAAGGAGCAGAGGCAGGGGCATGCAGCCCCAGAGCCCGCGTGTCTGTCCCCGGTGGGGGGGCACGCTCAGCGGAGGGCCACCCGCCCTCTGGGAGGGGCCGCGTCTGGAGGCTTTCTGTTTTTGCTGTCGCCGTTCCTCCCTGTCTCGGATCTGCCTCCGTATTATCCCGAAGCTGAGACTCAGGTCATGCAGCGTGCTTTCTAAAATGAAAATTTTGTTTAATTTTTAAAAACCACTATACATGCTTTATTGCATGAGCTTTGTATGAAGTATATATGTTTATGCTTTATTTTTGGTTGTTTAGGCTCTTTTTTGTATCGTGGAGAACATATTTAGTGCCAACAACTTACAATTATTTTTTTGAACAAATTAAAGAGGTTGAATTGCTTGGTCAAAGTATGCACATTGTAAAGGCTTTTTTTTTTTTTTTTTTTTTTTTAAGATTTTATTCATTTGACAGAGAGAAGCATAGCCAAAGAGGGAACACAAGCAGGGGGAGTGAGAGAGGGAGAAGCAGGCTTCCCGCTGAGCAGGGAGCCCGATGTGGGACTCGATCCCGGGTCTCTGGGATCATGACCTGAGCTGAAGGCAGTCGCTTAACCAACTGAGCCACTCAGGCGCCCCTGTAAAGGCTTTTGATGTGCTGCTTTCTCTCAAAAAAAACCTGTATCAATGTCTGTTCCCCGGGCAGGGCGGCTAGGTGCACCTGCACTTCCTTGCCCTGCTGTCAGCCTCTGAGCACACACGTGCGCCTCTCCAGCGAGTCCCTTTTCTCTCTTTCCTTGTGACATAGGCGGCTGTCCTCCGTCTTCGTCGTCCCACAGGGCGTTTGGCTTGTTGTACCCTCATTTCTCTGTGACTCCTGAAGGCATCTACACTTCCTGCCGCGTCCTTCCGGGGGAGAGATCAGAGTTCAGAGAGTCCGGCCCTTGAGTGGAAACTCCCAGGCTGGGGAGCCCTGGTCTGTCCTCCGTGGTGCTCTGCTCTGTTGCCTAGCCTGCACTCCTTGCCCCCGCCTCCCACTTCACTTACGCTCTCCTTTAACCGCGGGGGCAGTGGACGAACATGGTCTGCAGGCACAGGGGGCTCTGAGAAGATCCTATATCTTTTTAACTAATTTTCCTTACAGTGAAGCTTCAATGCTCTAATGTTTTTAAGGAACTCTAGTAAACTCTGGTGCTTTGGCCAGCAGCACGATTCATATCACATCTTACTACAAAGTGGGAAATTGTAGAGAGTGCAGTGAAAACCAGAAGAAGTGCTTATCTCCATAACCAACTATCTGCGATTTAGTGGCTTATCTTTTCTGGGCTTCTGTTTCTCACATCTTATAATATGAAAGTTATAATTCTTGATAATAAGAAAGTCAAACTGAATTATCACTAATCTTCCTTGCTTTGATAATGTTTCCATTTCCAATCTCCAGACAGGGGCCTTTGAAACAATGTTAACTTTTTTTAATTGAAAAAAAAATTGTAAAAAGTGAAATCTGTCTAAAGGGCTTATAATGAAACCTTCTCCTCACTGAGATTCCTAATTTCCCCATTAGTACAGGTTTCTTCAGTGTCTGTTCAGAACTAGTCTAAACATAGACATATCCTGTGTCACGTTTTCAATAAAAATGAGGGACCATACCGTCCTTCTTAGTGTTGTGTCTTATGATGTCTGTGATCGCTCTTTCGGTCTCTAGTTCTGCTCTCACGGGTGCACGATAGTCTACGTGGTTTGTGTCATGTCACCGCTTTCGTATTTACTGTGTCTCTCTGCCTGTCTGTGTGTATTTGAATGCATCGGGTATTTCCAGGCTTTTGCTATTTTTAATAAAATAAAAATAGCAAATTTAAATTTAAATAGCAAATTTAATAAATAAAAATAGCAAATTTAATAAAATAAAAATAGCAAATTTAATAAAATATGGGGCCATATTTACTACCCAGTTCTTATGGAAGAAAAGAAGGTCTTTCAGAATTTATCGTAATGGGATTAAACTATTGCATTTTGCTTTGGATATTTTATTTAAAAGAGAGCTCTTCTCTAATTACAGTGCTTATTATAGAAAATTTAAAATATACTGAAATGAAGAAAAACTACCTCTTTGGAACCTAACCCTCCATTTAAAAATTAAACACTGCTAATGTGTGGGTAAATTTTTTCTAGTCTTTTTCTATATATTTTTTGAATAGGAATCATATTGCACATTCTGTTTTATAGATATGATATTCCGTCATTTGTTACTGTATTTGATGCACCTTTAAATATTTTTTGCATGTGCATGAAGTTGGTTGCTCTTATATATTCCTAGAGGTTCTTAGGAAAACCCCATATCATAGATTGTATATTATTCACAATAATATTTTGCTAACATTTAACATTTTAATTGACTCAAAAGGAAGTGTTTTATTTGAATGTTCTTTGAATTGTGTAAAACTGTTCTTATTATGTTAGAGCATGAAAGTGGGAAAATACTAACTTAAAACAGCTGTGAAACTGATTATATTATTTACACTGTTAAATGGAGTCAGTTGCTAAAGGAAGATAACCCAAATATTGAAACAAAGGAAACTATTGTTTTTAGAAATCAAGATACTAATAAGCATGCGAACATTCTTTTTTTTAACCCATTTGAGCGTTTGGTGTATGGAAGTCATATTACATAAATGTACTTTGACCTCAGTGACCATATTTTTTTATTCTGATAATGAAATATAATTTAAACTGTATATGACTTACATTTTTAAGAACTTCATTTTGTTTACTACTAAATGTATCTGCATTTAAAAAAAGCATTTTTCCCATTTAAAAACATCTTTGTTAATGGTATTTTTGAAGTTTGACCATATCTAATTTTCAGAGAAGATAAGATAATGTGCTCAAGCTCAAAGACCAAATAGAGAAGTTTGCTGTAATTTACTCTTGTTTACATATTGATGAAAAGGTTTAGTGTCACAGCTGTGGAGGTGAGATCGGTATTGGAAGTAACATGTATATCCACGGAGAACCGCAGGCTTAGTCATTCCAGAAACACCTAATGAGTGTGTTTTTAATGAACCTGGTACATAACCGCCCTTAGAATTCCTAACTTTTCTAGGCCTGCAGAATTTAGAAGGTAAATGTTTTCAAGTGTTTGTATAATAGAACCAAAAACTTGTTAAGAGTCAAAATCTGAATGTTCTTTTTGCTGATACTTTATTCTTTTCCTCTCAGCCACTTCATTTTGAATTAATTCTTGGTTATGTTGAGCTGTTTTTAAAAAAACTTACGTTCTCACATAGCTTCATTTGTTTATTATTCAAAAACTGGAAGTATTCCATAGGCATGGGTAATAATTCAAGCAGCAGAAAATAACAGTGCAAAATAAAGTATTCACGGTCTCCCCCGCTTTCACCCCGGCTCTCCCTCCCTCAGTCCCCGATCCGGATGGTCGGGCTGTGTCACAGGTTCATCCCTGTCCTCTTGGCTAGTCTGTGTTCACGGAGTCATCAGGTGCCTGCCCCTCTTATTCTTGAGCCCATGGGGGTGGGGGCGTATTTAACAGACCGTGGCACTTACCTGCTGAGAACACGTCATGGAGTCGGCTGCAGGTCAGTGTAGGTGAATGGACTGTGTTCTTTGAAAAAGTCGGATGACCGTCAGTGTAGTGAGTGTTTTGTGACTCAGTGGTCGTGTATTTTAATGGCCATTTGCTGATTTTTTGCCAGTTGAAGCGACATTGCAGTACATATGCTCATATATGTGCCTTTTATATGTATAGGGTTAGATTTCTAGAAGTACTAGATCAAAGGCTATGCACATTTTGAATTTTATTTTTTTAAAGATTTTTTATTTATTTGACAGAGAGAGAGATCACAAATAGGCAGAGAGGCAGGCAGAGAAAGAGGGAGAAGCAGGCTCCCTGTGGAGCTCGATCCCAGCACCCTAAGATCATGACCTGAGCCGAAGGCAGAAGCTTAACCCTCTGAGCCACCCAGGCGCCCCACATTTTGAATTTTAACGGCTTCTCCTCCATTGTGGAGGCAGCTTGATCAGCAAATGAAAGTAGCTGCTGCCCTCGGTGACTCCCAGCGTGCCATCTGAGTTTGTTTGCTGGACAGCTGGGTTAAAAAGCCTGTTTCGTTGTGTTTCTATTGCATATTTTCCTCAGTGAGTAAAAGTGGAGTTCTTAGGTTTAAAAGATCTTTATTTCCCTCTGCACTATGTATAGCATTTGCTAATTTTTCTATTTGTAGATATCTTAGAATTATTTTGGAGACCTTTTATAAATGGTGTTGCAGTGTTACAAGTATTTATTCCCATTTTGTCATTTCATTACCTGGTGTTACATTTTTCTGTTTTGAAAGTTCTAACTTTGATGGGGCGCCTGGGTGGCTTAGTTGGTTAAGCGACTGCTTTCGGCTCAGGTCATGATCCCGGAGACCTGGGATCGAGTCCCACATCGGGCTCCCTGATCTGCGGGAAGCCTGCTTCTCCCTCTCTCAGTCCCTCTGCTTGTGTTCCCTCTCTCACTGTGTTCCTTTCTGACAAATAAATAAATAAAATCTTTAAAAAGAGAGAGAGAGAAAGTTCTAATTTTGAGGTACCAAATCTATTTTTAAATGACGATTGACCAATAGTGACAAGACTTGATGTGTGATGCCTCTTTCTTAGAGAAAGTCTTATCCACGTGGGAGTCTTTAATTCTCGTATTATCTTCACATATCTTATAGTGCTTTATACACACACACACACACACACATATCTTACATCAGTCAGGGATCTCTTGATGTGAAGACGAGAGATATGTTGTCACTCATCTAGGTCACGCGGTGTTTCCTGTTGCATTTGTTGGCCAGTGCACGTCCTGTATAGATCTGAGGTGCCACCTTTATGCCATGCTGAGGCTGTCTCCATGTGAGCCTTCCCACAGCCCCTCTGGCGCTGGCCTGCCTCTTCATGCCGCAGCTTCATTAGCATTGGCCACTGACTGTCCTCCAGCGTGTGGTGATGTAGGGGCATATGAAGGAGCATTTTAAAAGCTCACCAGTGTTTCTTTCAGTGTCCAGTAGAAACCTCGAGCAGGAGCGTCAGACCTGTGCTTTCCCGTGAAATGCTAGCTCACGATGAGGTCAGGGTTCCGAAGCTCTGTGGTGAGCCGGGCTTGCCAGTGACACGTCAGTGCGGGTTATGGCTCTGCGCGGGTGAGGCTTTGTAACAACCCAACACGTGTCATTTTTAAATCCTGAAGGTGAAGCCTGTCTTACAAATTCAGGCACTAAGGATAATTCTGATTGATGACCCACTATAACTAGCTTTTTAGTCTTGTAAACTTACAGCCTACATTGGAAACAAATGATAAAAATTTTGAGGGGCGCCTGGGGGGCTCATTCAGTTAAGCACCTGCCTTCGGCTCAGGTCACTATCCCAGCATCCTGGGATCCAGCTCCACGTTGGGCTCCTTGCTTCCTCTCCCGCTCCCCCTGCTTGTGTGCTTGTTTGCTCTCTCTTTTTCTGTCAAATAAATAAATAAAATCTTAAAAAAAAAACCAAAACTTTCTTTTTTTTAAGATTTTATTTATTTGACAGAGAGGAAACACAAGCAGGGGGAGCGAGAGAGGGAGAGCAGGCTTCCCGCCGAGCGGGGCACCCAATGTGGGGCTCGATCCCAGGTCTCCGGGAGGTCTCCTGAGCCAAAGGCAGTTGCTTAACCAACGGAGCCACCCAGGTGCCACCAAAAAATAAGATTTTTAAGATGTGGTTTTAGGTGCAGTGGCTACAAGAGTGAGCCTGTCCCGCCAGGAGCCTGTCCTACTGTGAGCCTGTCCCCCCGTGAGCCTGTCCTACTTGAGCCACCATGCTCAAGCTTTGGTTTGAGACCGTAAAGCATTCCATCCCCACCCTGTTAAACTTTTGGGAACAAATAGGAACAATTTCTAAATAGCATGAAAGTAAGTACAGAATGTGATAGTGAGTTAAAATGAAAAGCTAAGAACATTTCCTCTGGGGTTTTATACTTAATTGCAAAGGCTACAGCTGCTAATTGTCAAAATACATGAAAAGTTTTCGTTAGAAGTGGTGATGAGTAACAAAACAAGTAACATACTTGATGAGATTCCCTTGTCTGGTGAGTGAGTTCGTTGTTCGATCAGGAGCAGGCCAGGCAGTTGTTAATCTCCAGGGAGGACGGAGTTGTGGGTGCTCACTGCCAACCCCGGAGCTCACCGCCGTTTTGAAGTCAGCACGTCCTTTGCTGGTTGTCAGCCATGAACGGAATCACCTAGCCCACGAAGCCTTTCTTGTCTGACTCCTCGTTTAGAGGAAACCTTTTAAGATCTGTTGGTGACTGTGCGGCATACTAACACAGACTTAGGCAGGGTGTGATGTCGTGGGAAGAGCAGAGTTGGCACAGAACACCATGGTGGTTCAGTAGGAGGTTGGATCCGGTGTGTTCCAGCCCTGGAAACTGGACCCTTTCATACCCAAAAGGCAGTCTTACTCATCTCCGGTATTGAAGAGCAGCACCCAACAGAATGTTGGTCCCTCTGTCCTATGCCAGGTGACGACCTCCTCCTCTGGCTTTGGGAAGATCTGAGCAGTAACTACAAGCACCCACTTCCCGTACTGAGAGCAGAAAGCTCTCCTCTTTTTTTTTTTTAAGATTTTATTTATTTGACAGAGAGAAACACAGCCAGAGAGGGAACACAAGCAGGGGGAGTGAGAGAGGGAGAAGCAGGCTTCCCGCCGAGCAGGGAGCCCGATGCAGGACTCGATCCCGGATCTCTGGGATCATGACCTGAGCCGAAGGCAGTCGCTTAACCAACTGAGCCACCCAGGCATCCCAGAAAGCTCTCCTCTTGACTGTCATGTCAAGAGGAATGTCAGGTCCTTGTGGAGTAAACCTTTTTTTTACCTGAAACCATGGGAAGTACACCCTGATTGTGGGGGAAAGAATTGGGAACAACTCAAAGAAGGTCTTCTGAATACCATATATACAAAGTTACGAGTGATGGCCTCCAGGAGCGAGGTGAGTGGGTACATGCAAGTCCCACCCCTTTTTAAAAAGTCATCAGAATAGTTCTAAGTGAAAGAACACATTCAGGGGCTCCTGGGTGGCTCAGTTGGTCGGGCGACTGCCTTCGGCTTGAGTCATGATCCCGGAGACCCAGGATCGAGCCCCACATCGGGCTCCCTGCTCGGCAGGAAGCCTGCTTCTCCCTCTCTCACTCCCCCTGCTTGTGTTCCCTCTCTGGCTGTGTTTCTCTCTGTCAAATAAATAAAATCTTTAAAAAAACAAACAAACAAAAAAAAAACACGTTCAGAAGATCGGGCCCTGGAGGCTTTCTTGAAACTAAGGTTTGTTGAACCGAAGTCACACTTGGTGTTCTGGTTAGAGATTCATTTTTAGAATCCAGTTCTGTCAAATAATCTTTGCCTAATGAACGATAAGCATGTTAGTATTCTCTCTGTTCTCTAATATCAAAATTAAAAAATAAAGTTAGAGACTTATCCTCCTCTTAAACTTTGCATAACACCCCATACTGCTTTATTGTGATGATAAGCAGGTCTTTTGGTTTGAATGGCTTAGTTTCTGATAGGGCTTTTCATAAATAAATCTATTAGGTTTTTCTTGTAATTCAGTGTTCATTTTTTAATTTAAATGTAACAGTGCAGTTTTGTTTTCATTGTGTTTCTTTTCCGGAGTACCTTATACTTAGGATAATCCTGTAAGGGTGTGTGATGTTCTTGTGCCTTACTGCTGGTGAGTGTCTCCTGGTCCCCTGGCCGGCTCTGCAGGGTTCCCTACTCACTGTCGTGCCTTTCGTAGTTGGTAAAGGTCTTCAGGAGGTACTTGGAGATCAGACAAATCCTGTTTTTTTTCTCGATTTTTGCCCACTAATTGTAGCACGTGTCAGTAGATATTATTCGCACCATTTATTACCATGAAGTCGTTGGTGATTGTTTTCCCCTCCCATCTCTACTGATTGACTTAATTCTGTGAGAAGAGATTTTTTTTTCTCTTCTCATTTACATATTTCCTTGGTCATTTATAAAAGTATGGTACATTATACCATATACCTTGAAGTCCACTACTGTCACTCCAGTCGTAAGAGAATATTGGAAAAACCCAAATCGAGGCGCAGAGTCCAGGACATAAAGGACAAAGGTGGAGGAACGGTTACAAATGGGTAAGATTAGGAAGAAATAGGAATTAAATACAGTATATGATCCTGGATGGGATCCTCGAAAAAGCTAAGATTATTAGTATAAAAATTGGTGAATTTCTTTTTTTTTTTTTTAGTTTTTTTAAAGATTTTATTTATTTGATAGAGATAAATACAGCGAGAGAGGGAACATAAGCAGGGGGAGTGAGAGAGGGAGAAGCAGGCTTCCCGCGGAGCAAGGAGCCCGATGCGCGGCTCAATCCCAGGACTCTGGGATCATGACCTGAACCGAAGGCAGTCACTTAACCAACTGAGCCCCCAATTGGTGAATTTCTAATAAAGTTTGTAGTTTAGTTAGTAATGTCATGCCATTGTTAATTTCGTGCTCTTGCTAATTGTGTTCTGGTTATGGAGGAGGCTGTGGGGTAGGAGAGAAGGGATAAGGAAACTCACTGTATCCTTTCTATCCTTTCTGCAACTTTGTCTAAAATTAATTCAAAGTAAAAAGTTTTAAAACTCAATTTAAAGAGTAGGCTTTTTGTTTTGTTTTGTTTTGTTTTGTTTTCGTTTTAAGATTTTATGTATTTGACACAGAGAAACACAGTGAGAGAGTGAACACAAGTAGGGGGAGTGAGAGAGGGAGAAGCAGGCTTCCC
>PITA01017226.1:0-43925 GCA_004023965.1 Spilogale gracilis | reverse complement strand
GGACGATGCGCGGGGGGGCGGGGGGGGGGTGCACAGATTCCCCTTTGGCCGCCTGCTACAGCTGGGCGAGCGCAGACGTTGGTTTGATTTCTGTCCAATGCCCCCGCTTGTCATTTCACTACTGCGCCACCAAACCACAACTTATTTTGGGTCGCAAGACCTTGTCTCTGCCCAGGGAATCTGTGTGACCCCCAGGCAGGGGGACTTGAGGTACTTCGGCCCCGTATGTCCCGTGCAAGTCTGCAAAATCGCCTTTCCTGGGGGGTCCATGCCTGGCCCACAGGGTGGAGAGAGGAGGGAGAGAAAAGCAGTGGAGGAAAGAGAAATTAAAAAAAAAAAAAAAGCGGTGGAAAAATAGACTCCACGCTGCTGGTTCTGCCGCGTTTCAGCTAGCGAGGCCCCAGGCAGTCTTTCTCTGTGCAAATCCCCATTTCCTGGCTGCAGGGGTGGAAAGATAGACTCCTTTCTGCTGCATTCTGCCTCTGCAGTGTTCCCTTGCTCTGCACCGGGGCGCACTTTCTCTCCACAGATCTGTAATCCCAATTCCCCGTCTGCCCCTAAGGCACTCTGTTTCTGTTTGCTTTGATTCAGACAGTAATCTGCTGTTGTTCCCTGAACACAGAGCACTTTCGTGCTGGGGTATTGCCTTTCAATACCCCCTCCCCTTGTCTCTGGGGGTAACCCTCTGATTGCTCTCAGTTCTCTCTACCTCTTTGCTGATGGTTTTTTGTTCCCCGTGGTGTTCCAGAAGTGTGAAATATCACATTCCAGGGTGATTTCATGGGTGCTCACAGTTTTCCTGTAGTGTTTTTTGCAGGAATTGAGCTCACTTCAGGGGACTCCCTGAAATGCAGTCACCTGGCCTTCTGCCATCTTTCCTCCATGCTTTATTACATCTCTTTATAGATTTTCTTATTTACATCTGATTAGATTTTAGTTATTTTATTTCTCCAGAAAGGGATTCTCTAGTGTCTTATATGATTTTCTTAAGCCCAGGTAGTGTCTTTATAATAATTATTCTGAACTCTAGTTCAGACATCTTACTTACATACATATTGATTCCCTGGCAGTCAGTACAGCATCTTCTTTTTTTTTTATGGTGAGTTCTTCCATCTTGTCATTCTTGCAAAAAGTTATCTCTTTTCTATTTGTAGAATTGCAACAATTCTTTTCTCTGATGTCTCGTTGAGTTTGCAGGTGTTTGGAATGATTTGATTGCTATCTAGCTGAATTCCAGGGATCAGATGAAACTAGGGTCCCCTACTCTCCTTCCATCTTCCTTAGACTCATTATTGTTGATTTTCTTTTGTTTTGTTTTGCTTTCTATATTTTCAAAAATTTCCTGAGAGAAAACCTCTAATCATTTTTTTAAAAAAATTTATTTTATTTTTTCAGTATTTTTTCAATGTTTTCTTCAAAGATTCATTGTTTATGCACCACACCTGGTGCTCCATGCAATATATGTGCTCTCCTTAATAGCCACCACCAGGCTTACCCATAACCCCACCCCCTCCCTTTCAAAACCCTCAGTTTGAATCTCAGAGGCTAAAGTTTCTCATGCTTCATCTCCCTCTCTGATTTATCCCAGTTCACATTTCCTTTGCTTCTAATAATATCCTCCATATTACTCCTTATGCCCCACAAGCAAATAAAACCATATGATATTTGACTTTCTCTGCTTAACTTATTTCACTCAGAAGAATCTCCTCCTGTCCAGTCCATGTTGCTACAAAAGTTGGTTATTCATCCTTTCTGATGGAGGCATAATATTCCATTGTATATATGTACCACATCTTCTTTATCCATTCATCTGTTGATGGGCACCTTGGCTCTTTCCACAGTTTGGCGATTGTGGCCATTGCTGCGATGAACATTGGGGTACATATGGCCCTTCTTTTCACTACATCTGTATCTTTGGGGTAAATACCCAGTAGTGAAATTGCAGGGTCATAGGATATCTCAATTTTTAATTTTTTAAGGAATTTCCACACTGTTTTCCAAAGCAGCTGCACCAACTTGCATTCCCACCAATAGTGGAAGAGGGTTCCCCTTTCTCCGCAGCCTCCCCAACACTTGTTGTTTCATGTCCTATTAATTTTGGCCATTCTAACTGGTATAAGGTGGTATCTCAATGTGGTTTTGATTTGATGTTCCCTGATAGCTAATGATAATGAACATTTTTTTCATGTGTCTGCTAGCCATTTGTATGTCTTTTATGAAGAAGTGTCTGTTCATGTATTCTGCCTATTTTTTGATGTGATTGTCTTTCTTTGTTGTTGAATTTGAGGAGTTCTTTATAGATCTTGGATATTACCCCTTTGTATGCAGTGTCATTTGTGAATATTTTCTCTTATTCTGTGGGTTACCTCTTTGTTTTGTTGACTATTTCCTTTGCTGTACAGAAGCTTTTTATTTAATGAAGTCCCAAAAGTTCATTTTTGCTTTTTCTTCCTTTGCCTTTGGAGACGTGTCTTGAAAGAAGTTGCGGTGGCTGATGTCAAAGAGGTTACTACCTATGTTCTCCTCTAGGATTTTGATAGATTCCTGCCTCACATTAAGGTCTTTCATCCATTTTGAGTTTATCTTTGTGTATGGTGTAAGAGAATAATCGAATTTCACTCTGCTATATATCACTGTCCAATTTTCCCAGCACCATTTCTCCTCTAATCATTTTAATAAAATAATACAATTTTTAAGAAAGGAATAGGTCAATAACTTTAAGCTTGCTCATAGAAAGAACAACCATGTTTTTTAAAGATGGTGGACATTTTCTTTGGATCTAAAGATGTCTTGTGCATACCCAAGAAGAGCATGTAGAACAGCTCATGTTGAGGAGAGTGGAGAGCAAACTGACCCCTTTTGTTGGTCTTGTGTGGGGTCCATTTCCTGTCACTACCAAGGATAAGGCCCTGTGCAACACTCACTACCTCCCTGACACTAGGTGAGGCCACCTATCACCACAGAGATTTTTGCTTCTAGATTGGCATTGACTTTCCAGATGACCCTAATAAGGTTACTATTCCACGGACAAATTATCAGGGCTTCCTCTGGAGTACATTTTCTGTGATGACATTCATAACAGTACTCTTCAAGGGTCCAGTTTTTTTGGGGGGGGCATAAACAATGAATCTTAGAACACTGAAAAAATAAAATTAAGTAAAATAAATAAATAAATAAATAAGTTTCTCCTCAGGAAAAACCTCTCTATGTAAAGGATTGGATACAAGGATTTGAAGATACTTCAGATGTGGAATCCCGAAGAGCATCATGAAGAGGGACCTGCCTAGATTTTCTGGATGTGTATCATGAAGTCTCAGCATGTTTTTCTAATTTAGTTCTTATTTTAAAGATTATCATGGTATTATTTTAGATATCCTGCTCTTCATTGATCTTCTCCAACTCAAAGTAGAATCCTTGGTCTTACCCCTTTTCATGTAAATGTCCACCTTCCCACACTAAATAAGGTAAGGTCAAAGCAACCTGTCCATGTTTATTAAATACTGATAGCATTCAGGGAAGGCTACCCCAAAATATGCCACTTTGGAATATTGGTTATTTTTAATTAATGTTATTTAGGAAACAGCCAGTGCAAGGACATTCTGATCCTCCCCTCTCCCTGTGAAAGCAGAAAATAAATTTCCTGTGTAAGGGTACTATCCTTGCAACTGGAAGGTAAAAGACACCCTAATAACAAAAGATATGAAATTCATATCTATCTATCTATCTAGATATCTATCTATCTATCTATCTATCTATCTATCATCTCTACATTATATATGTACCTTTATATATATATATAAAGAAATTTCTTTCATATATATATATATATATATATATATGAAAGAAATCTGTCTTCCATTGATTTCATTATTAGACCAGCCAAAGACACTAGAGGGAAGAAAAAGGAAAGTTTTCCTCCTCTATAGTTTTGGTGAGCTGTCCAGGACTCTGCTCACTCCAGGGCAGCAGCTCTGACTGAGAGATCCTAGGGCCTCAGACACATGCCTATAGAAGGTAAGAATTCTTATGACATCATTTGGGTCTTTACCTGCAGGGTTTGTTAAAAGTGAGAGTGATAAATTTAAATTCCTAAATTTAAATTAACTGGAGAAAATACTTGTATAAACTAGTTCCTTGGGTATATGGACTTTGGTAAAAATTTGTTTGCTATTGATGCTTTTTCCTCCCAGAAAAGGTCATTGTTCTTTTCTTGTTGTTTGTTTGTTTTGCTTTGCTTTGTTTTTGTCTACTTTATGACCAGTGAGAGTATTCTCTCTGGCTTCTGCTAGCAGGAGGATGCATACACACCTGATAGGTAAATAGGCTGTGGATCTGAGCTTCGACAAGCTTTAAAAAATTTTTGAACTTTGGCTTGTTAAGTCACTCTATTCTGTTGCAAAGGGGGGTGGGAAGACAGGATTCCCTGTGTTTTGAAACAATTATTTAAAATGAGGGCCCCTCATAATTATCATCTGTGTTTTCTTAGGCTATGTGTCTAGATCTTGTGAGGGCTACCTCCCCTGTACTCTCTTGTAGGATGCCTCTAGTATCCTTGGTTAAGTCATAAGAAAAGTTTATTGGCTTGAGTGATGACTGAGATTAGTATATGATCCTACTTGTCAACGGTTAGATGATAGATCCTTTACATTATTTTATTAAGAAAATAATTTTTAGAGATCTCTCATCCTAAACAGTTGTCTTTTTGGTACCTATAAAAAGACCAAATTCTAGAACTCATACAACAATTCAGTAATGTGACAGGATACAAAATCAATGCACAGAAATCAGTTGCATTCTTATACATTAACAAAGAAAATATAGAAAGGGAAAGCAGAGAATTGCTTCCATTTACTATAGTACCAAAAACCACAAGATACCTAGGAATAGCTAGAACAAAAATCCTAAAATTTATATGGAACCAGAAAAGATCCCAAATTGCTAAGGCAATGTTGAAAAAGAAAAACAAAACTGGGGGCATCACGTTGCCTGATTTCAAGCTTTATTACAAAGCTGTGATCATCAAGACAGCATGGTACTGGCACAAAAACAGGCACACAGACCAATGGAACAGAGTAGAGAGTCCAGATATGGACCCACCACTCTATGATCAAATAATCTTTGACAAAGCAGGAAAAAATATCCAGTGGAAAAAAGTCTCTTCAATAAATGGTGCTGGAAAAATTGAACAACTATATATAGAAGAATGAAATTCAACCATTCTTATACCACTGCAAAGATAAACTTGAAATGGATGAAAAAGACTTTAACATGAAGCAGGAATCTATCAAAATCCTAGAGGAGAACATAGGCAGTAACCTCTTTGACATTGGCCACAGCAACTTCTTTCAAGACACATCTCCAAAGGCAAAGGAAACATAAGTAAAAATGAACTTTTGGGACTTCATCAAAATAAAAATCTTCTGCACAGCAAAGGAAACAGTCAACAACAAAGAGGCAACCCATGGAATGGGAGAAGATATTTGCAAATGGCATGACAGACAAGTGGCTGATATCCAAGATCTATAAAGAACTCCTCAAACTCAGCAACCAAATAAAGATCATCACATCAAAAAATGGGCAGGAGACATGAAAAGGCACTTCTCCATAGAAGACATACAAATGGCTAACAGACACATGAAAAAATGTTCGTCATCACTAGCTATCAGGGAAATTCAAATCAAAACCACATTGAGATACCACCTTATAACAGAATGCCAAAATTCACAGGAAATGAAACAACAAGTGTTGGAGAGGCTGTGGAAAAAGGGGAGACCTCTTACTCTGTGGTGGGAAAACAAGTTGGTGCAGCCACTTTGGAAAACAGTGTGGAGATTACTTAAAAAATTAAAAATAGAGCTACCCTATGACCCTGAAATTGCTCTACTGGGTATTTATCCTCTAGATACAGATGTAGTGAAAAGAAGGGCCATATGTACTCCAATGTTCATAGCAGCAATGGCCACAATCGCCAAAGTGTGAAAAGAGCGAAGGTGCCCTTCAACAGATGAATGGATAAAGAAGACGTGGTCCATATATACAATGGAATATTACACCTCCCTCAGAAAGGATTAATACCCAATCTTTGTAGGAACATGGACCAGATTGGAAGAGATTATACTGAGTGAAATAAGCCAAGCAGAGAAAGTCAAATATCATATGGTTTCACTTACTTGTGGAGCATAAGGAGTAATATGGAGGACAGTAGGAGAAGGAAAGGAAATAGGAAGTGGGGTAAATCGGGGAGGGAGATGAAACATGAGAGAATTTGGACTCAGAAACAAACTAAGGGCCTTGGAAGGGAGGGGGTGGGGGAATGGATGAGCCTGTTGGTGGGTATTGAGGGCACATATTGCATGGAGCCCTGGGTATGGGACATAAACGATAAATCTTGGAACACTAAAAAAATAAAATAATGTAATAAAAAAAGACGAAATTAAAAAGTGGATACAAGGAAGTATGACAGCTAGCCTTAAAGACTTCCTTAACAAGATGAAAGAACAGCATATAAACTTTAAAGTCTACAACCAACATAAATTTTTCTTAAAATTCAGCCCCATCCTCTCAGTAAATTACTTTATCTCCTAAAACTCTTCTACCTTCCCCAGAAAAATCCCTTAAACACCCAATTGCCTTTTTAAGCATCCTTTTTCCCATAATCACTGCAGCCTAATCCCTGGACCTGGTGTATACAGTTATTCATGTAAATTTTAAAAGCCAAGAACTAAATTTAGCAAGAACACCTGGGATGAACTATAAACCTTGTTTTGCTGGGCCCTATAATCAAGCTCTGCCAGCTTCAAGCCTTCTTATGCAAAGTTCTTTATAGATACAGCCCACAACCCCACTAAAGAATGCAAAGTAGAATCTTTTAAATTATAAATTCAAGTTATAAATTTAAGTTATAAGTTATACATCCACTTCCAGAAAAGTCTACAAAACAAAACAAACAAAAAAGCCACAGAAACTAAAACCAAACCAAACCAGAACATCTTAAACAGAGAGATCTGAAACAGAGAGATCAACAGAGAGAGGAGAGGGAGAGAACTTAAATTCTTTCTGTCCCTTGAAGATGCAGATCTTACCATTAAAATACAAACACCCTAGGAGGTAACTAAAACCCTTGAAGATAAAAAGTATGATTGTAAAGCACAGGTAAATTAAATAGTTGTAAGCGGAATAAGAATTTTTATGTGGGGGTGCCTGGGTGGCTCAGTTGGTTAAGCGACTGCCTTGGGCTCAGGTCATGATCCCAGAGACCCCAGATCGAGTCCCACATGAGGCTCCCTGCTTGGCAGGAAGCCTGCTTCTCCCTCTCTCACTCCCCCTGCTTGTGTTCCCTCTCTGGCTGTGTTTCTCTCTGTCAAATAAATGAAATCTTTAAAAAAAAAAAAAGAATTTTTATGTGAACTTTTCAGTAATGATTGATGGTATGCCTAATTAAAAATAGTCACCCAAATCTCTTCGGTGACTTCACTGTTAGGAGTTTTGCTAAATTAAATTAAATGATGGGTAGTTATCAAATATTTAAATCATCTCCAAGTAAAATAAAATACTAAAACATCAATTACTGAGCATAGGCTTATTCACCTTTGCTTCCTTTTATAGAGGAACTAGTGGCATTCTTTTCTTTCTATTAATGAATAGGTTTTGTGTCACACTTAGAAATTTACTATAAAAAACATGTTTCTAGAAATTATAAAAAGTATTCATAAATTTGCCAAGCTACACAATGCTGATATAAAAGGCAGTTTTTAAGGGTTAAAATTCTAATGTATGCAATTAAAGCCACTAGAAATAATAAGGGAAACATCTCTGAATGAAGGAAAGCAGCATGTGTGTTTTTAGTCAAATAAGGTATGAGAAATGGAACTACATTTTGTTGAGGGAAAAGAGAGTAATTTTGTTCTAAAGAGAGGCTAATTATTTCAAAATGGGGAAGAGGAAAACCTAGAACAAAATCTGAATGTAAAAAAAGAAAATTATAGAAGTTCTGTGGGAAAAGAATGTTTGGAAAGGAATTCTAATGTGTTATCAAACTGGCTAAGAATAAAATAAATTTAGCTAAGTTAAATGAATTTTTTAATATCAAAAATAATCTGGTAAAGAATTAAAATTTAGTTTTCTCTCTCTGTTAAAAGGACAAAGTTTTATTAGATTATTGGTATGTTTTTAATAAGAAATCTAAACAGGTTTTTCTTTACCTTTCAAGTAATCTACTTAGAAAATAAAGATTTTGTGTCTTACCAACTGTGCTTCATACTGCTTTCATCAGGTCCTTGATTACTTAAGTCAAAGCTTCTCTACTAAAAGTGCCAAGCCAGTTTTTTTTTTTTTTTGTAAGTATATATATTTTTTGTATTTGTCCATGAAGTCTTTAATTGTCAGTTTGGTTTAATTAATAATGGAGTACTAGTTCACAATGACCTATGATCCTATTTGACCAAGTGTTTATTATTATTATTATTACTTTTATTTTTAAAAATATTTTATTTATTTGTTTGACAGAGAGAGAGATAACAAGTAGGCAGAGAGGCAGGCAGAGAGAGAGGAGGGAGCAGCCTCCCAACTGAGCAGAGAGCCTCTATCCCAGGACCCTGAGATCATGACCTGAGCTGCAGGCAGAGGCTTTAACCCACTGAGACACCCAGGTGCCCACTGACCAAGTGTTTTAAAACCTCTTTTGATATTTTTGACAAACCTCCCCAAATCAAATATTAAATGAAGTCTTTTGACCTAAAAGTTGCAGGATTTTCAAAGGTTCCTGGAAAATCACACAAACAAAATATTGTTTTTTCCTCTTTATTAAAAAAAGAAATCTTACACTAATTAGGCTTATTTGATATGGTATAGTACATGGGAAACATTATCAAATAAAAAATATATGCATTCTACAAATTGTATGAAATTCCTAGAAATCTAATATGTCTTGGTATAATGTTATCAATGGTTATTTCAGTTATTAACCTAAAATGTTATGTCATAGGAATAAAAATATTCTTTGTCAATTACGTTGTAGTAAGCCCTCATCAGATCTTTAATCATGACTGTTTTTAAGTCTTGTTGTTTACAGATATTTACTGTTTCACTCTGATTCTTTCACAAAAGTATTTGTAAAAGTGCTTCATCTTCAAGGACACTCACGGAAAATACTCTAGACTACAGTTTCTGTTACCTTTAAGATACAAAAAACCCTAAAACTAATTAAAAAAACTGGATTCCAGTAGAACAAATAATAATTACAAGGGACTAAATGAACTGAGGATGATAATTATTTTTTATGACTTTTTGTTTGAAACATTGCTGATTTTCTTTAAAATGTTTTTTTCCCCCCAGATTTAAGGAAACCTTTTTATCTTTTCTCTTAGGCTACCCATGACTTAAAGCAAAATATACTTTTGTGAATAAATATGGAATATTTATCTCTTTCTCCCTACTTTTTTTTTTTTTTTTAAGATTTGTTTGAGAGAGAGAGTGTGAACCATAGGGGTGGGGGTGGGCAAAAGGAGAGGGGGAGAGAAACTTTAGCAGATTCCTTGCTGAGCTCAGAACTGACACAGGGCTCAATCCCAAAACCTTGAGATCATGATTGAGCTGAAATCAAGAGTCAGATACCCAACTGACTGCACAACCCAGGGGCCCCTCTTTCTACCTCTAGAATTCAGAATAAGACTTCACAATAAGGATCACTTCTCCTTATAACAGGATACAGTTGAAAACATCATTTATATGATTGGAATGTCATGTTTTAGAGAGACATATAGAAATGAACAGACAGCTAAGGAACTCAGGTTGACTCTATAGGACCAATAAAGTCTCCTGGAAATACCAGTCTGGTATCTTGCTTACAGGGTTCCTAGCAGACTTACCAGGGTAAGGAAAGTAATTTTCTGGCAGGCCCAGGAACCTCAGCATAATTTGGAGACCTCAAGAGGAGAGAAATTTACCCAAATTTGCCGGCATTACAGGCAAAATCTTGTAACAAGTTCTTAGCCTGGAGAGCGTTTTTTACCATTCTATCTGAGATTTCTTATAAAAAGTTCAAACAAAGAAGACTTAAAAGAGTCAGTTACTATTCTTGCTGCCCTTGCATAAATAACAAGCTAAGTTTATTGAAACTGGACCTAATTTACCAAAAAATTAGCTCACTATGCTTATCTTTAATAATGTAGGTGATTATAAGAAGAAAAATATGTGTCAGTAGCAACCATAATACACACTTGTGGAGATTAGATTCTAGTTCTGTTCATTGTTTTTGAGGTTTTGTTTTCTACCTGTAAACTGGTCAAATGCTGAATTTTTCTTGTTTCCTCCAATATTTGCCTACAACATTCCAAACTAACTCTTCTAATTTTTCTCCCACTCTTCTATAATTATTATTATAATTACTAAAAGCTGGTTAGACAATTCTGTATAAACTTTAGGTGAATCACCACAACAGCTCCTATATGGATAACCTTCCTGACTGTTGCTGTGTAAGATACTTGGAAAGATCACCAAGGACATTCAAACTGCACACTAGGAGAATCTGTCAGAAGGCCATTGCTGCTCTTAGTCTATCTGAAGATGCTTCAGGCCTGACATCTAAAATTCTCTCAATTCTCCAAAGACATAAATGGCCAAGAAACACATGAAAAAATGCTCTACATTACTCAGCATCAGGGAAATACAAATAAAAACCACAATGAGAAACTACTTCACACCAATCAGAATAACTAAAATTAACCTCAGGAAACAAAGATGTTGACAAGGATGTGGAGAAAGGAGAACCCTCTTAACACTCTCAGTGGAATTCAAAGCTGATACAGCCACTCTGGAAAAATGTATGAAGTTTCCTGAAAAAGTTAAAAATAGAGCTATCCTGCAACCCAGCAATCACACTACTAGGTATTTATTCAAAGGATACAAGCATTGTGGTTCAAAGGGGCACAGGTACACTAAAGTTTAGAGAAGGAATGTCCACAGTAACCAAACTATGGAAAGAGCCCAGATGTCCATCAACAAATGAATGGATAAAGAAGATGTGGTGTGTGTATACACACAATGGAACGCTAGTCAGCCATCAAAAAGAATGAAATCTTACCATTTGCAATTGTGTAAGTGAAACTAGAGGGTATTGTATGAAGTGAAATGTCAGAAAGATAAATATATTATTTCACTTATATGTGGAATTTAAGAAACAAAATGGATGATCATAGGGGAAGGGAAGGAAAAATAAAATAAGATAAAATTAGAGAGAGAGACAAACCATAAGAGACTCTTAACTATAGGAAAGAAACTGAGAGTTGCTGCAGGGGAAGTGGGTGGGGTATCTGGATGATAGGCTTTAAGGAGGGCATGTGATATAGTGAGCACTGAGTGTTATATGCAACTGATGAATCACTAAATTATTCTTCTGAAACTAATAATACAATGTTAAATAAATTTAATTTTAAATAAAAAATTTTAAAATAATCTTCTCAATGGAGTATACTCAGAACTCAGAAACTGGTTTGTAATTTTGCTCTAATAATTAACTATTGTTTTTCTTTTGTTTCCATAGAAAGGTCTCTTACAAAATACCTGATTATTTATACAATATCCCAAATTTGGAAATCCACCTGCATCACTGTCAACTATTCTCAGGACAAAAAGACTTGTTTGATGAGATATGGAACTACTACTACTACTCAGCTACTAACCTAATTCTACTCTTCACAGCAATCAGTTTAGTTTCTAACATGTAAAACTTCCACAGAAATTTCAGAGAAGGAAATTTATGGAGCTCAGTGAAAGCTGCGTACTTTGGCATATTGATTATTTTAAATTAAAATTATTTAAGAAACAGTCAGTACAAGGATGGTACTCTGAACTTCTTTCATTCCCCCTGAAAGCATGAAATGAATTCCTCATATGAAGAGCCTTCAGTGCACCTGGAGGTAGAAGGCTTTCTTATCACCAAAGATAGGAAACTCAAGGCCAAGAAAATTGTATGAACAAACCTTGTCTCCTTTCCTAACTTGCTACCCCAAGCCCTAACCCCTCTGTCTTTTAAATTCTTCACAAATGTATTGTTTCTTTGTCGAAAAGGCATAAAATCTTCCTGCTTTGGTCACTTCTGAGTCTCATGTTTTGATAAGTTCTTATACATATGAATTAAATTTGTTTTTCTTTTCTTAATCTGTCTTATATCAATTTAGTCATTAGATCAGCCAAAGAACCTAGAAAGGAAGAAAGGTAAAGTTTTTCCTCCCTATAATATTAAAATATGCCTTCAGAATTTTCTCCTTCTCAGAGAAATAACATGAAGTCAGAAATCCCAGAGGTGAATAAGCATACCATCTTCTCCTGGTAGGCTGGCACAGCTGGCCAAGAAAAGGGATAGCTTCCCAAGGGCAGAGAGGGATGGTATGGACTGGAGACTTTAAAATAACTTTTTAAACCAAGTGTTAAAAAGATGGTTGCAATAGTTGTATCCCTCCAGCATATTTCAGGCCATAGCTTATTGCATCCAAAGCTAATTAATCAAGCTCCTAGGACTTCCCAACCCCTACACCAAGGCTAACAGCTGGGCATGATCACATGAGGCCTGTTCTCAGAAGTGCCTCCCTCACCCTCAGGACCCAGGCCATAGGTTAGGGTAGAGACTGCTGACTCCTGAGTTTTTTGCTAGTGAGGAAAGGAAGAATTGGCATGTCACTTCTAAAAACTTCTTTCTTTCCTGATCTCATTCTTCAGTTTATTTTCATTGTTTTGCCAGTTCCCACCATTGGCATCTGGAATGGAGGATGAGAAGAGGGAGGGAGAAAGGAAAAGAAGAGGCGTCTGCCATTGCCCTGTTTGCTCACTTCAAAGGATTTACTAATGAGCTTTCCTATTGTCTGAGCTCCTTGTCTATGCCTGGGTTTTGCAATCTATACACCTAGGGAGATCACAGAAAACCGAAAGAGCCTTTCACAACAGAACAAAACAGCTTCCCCCACCCTTTACAGTAGAATCAAAGAGGTGATTGTCATAGGCAAATAAATTTGATTTGGAGGACTCAAACAGCTACTGGAACAGGTACAGCGAAAGAGGAAAGAATGTGCATAGTTGTGGGAAGGCAAGAAGATGGGGAAGAAGGGTTGTTCAAAGCCAAGTTAAAATTAAGTTTTATTAAGATAACCTCTCTACATATTTGCTTACCTGTGCTGACTGAAATCCTTGTGCAGTGGTGAATCTAAGGAGAATATGAATTTCCTTGTCATATTTATTCCCTTCTCCCCTTTCTACCCAGTTGTTAACTGGTTGGCAAAATTTGGCAATGTCTGGAGATACTTCTGGTTGTCATAACTGAGAAGAGGGGGTTACTGCATCTAATGCGTACTGCTAAATATCCTACAATGCACCCCCAACAAAGAATTACCTGGCCCCAAATAACAAAAGTGCCAAGGTTGAGAATCCCTTGCATAGACATCTATTCTTGGCATGAATGGACTTAGAAAAGCAATATTATTCCCTTTGATGCAACTTCTGAGAAGTGTTTTGTTGTTGTTGTTTTTGGAATATTTTACCCTCATATTCATCACCCCACACTTACCCCATTGTCTGCCTTAAGGTCTTTCAAAACCTTAGGATTACATCACAAGTCTCATCTATAGCCTTCTTATGGGTTTGCACATTTCCTTCATTATCTTCATGATTTATGTTTTTCTCTTCCATCTTATCTAATTTTCCCCTCTGTAAATTCTATCATTTATTTTTATTTCTTTCTTCTGCTCCTTGTGATTAGAAGTCAAATCCAATTCACAATAAAACATCATGATAAGATATCAAAATATCTCAGGCACCTGAACCAGGGCAGAAGGGGATGCTCTGACTGGAGTAGAAAATTTAAGAATCATATCTAAAATCTTCCATCACATAATCACAGTGGATGTCTCACTATAATAGGAGACATTTTTTTCATTTCTGGTTACTGCTGTTAGGTCAGCAAGCAAATCACTTTATATACCATGGACAGAGGGATGTTGTGCAGCAGCTGAAACTTAATTCCTTGGAGGGAAGTGAAGGGTAGGTGAGAGGCTTCTCAGAATCATGCATCATAGGTAGCTGTGCATAATTATTTAAATTGGTAATGGAAATATAATGCATTAAATACTAAGAAATTCATCATAAAAATTTGTGTGAGGTTAGAGTCCTCATTTTATTAATGCTATTAAAGTTATCCTGAAGGACTCTTTGTAGTGTTCCAATCAGTGATGAGTTCTAAAAAGCTGAACAACTGGGTATTAGCCCAAGACTGGATAATTTGGAGAGACTTACCAAGTCAGAAATGACTTGAGACATAATATATATATATGTGTGTGTGTGTATTATATTACATATATATTTTGTATCTGAACATAGTTACCAATGTACAAATATATAAAAATATATTTATTTATACTTATTATAAATATATAAATATTATAATATTTAAATATATATTTATATACATATTTGTACAAATGGATAATTTGGAGAGACTTACCAAGTCAGAAATGACTTGAGATATATTATATAATATATATATATAGTATCTAAACAGAGTTACTAATGTACAAATATATATTAATATATCTATTTGTATTTATTTATATTTATTTATAAATATTATAATATTTAAATATATATTACATCAAAGATAAAATGTTCCCAATGAATCTCAACCCAACATCCTATGTATGGAGAATGTCCAAATCATTCTTCAGTACAATTTTATAAATATCTTAATTATTTTCAAACTTGAGACCAATGAAGTGGTAACAATAAAAAAAATGGCTTATAGAATCCAATATAATGTGTAGTGGACAATCTGTATGCTGAAGGAAGATAGCCACCACTTTCCAACTAGCATCCAGGGTGCCGTGATGTCATGTTGCACCTGCATACTTTGTGATGGCAATATGAAGATGCTGGAAATGTGACAAAAACACATATATGTAAACAGAACTCTGTTTACATATATATATTTGCTTGCGTGTGATCCATAGAGGACAAAGGACCACTGATATGAATATGTGCATGTTTATGTCTGTGTCTGTGTTGTGTAGTTATGGCTAGGCCCAAGTTAGGCTCAACTCCAGAGGACTAAGTCTTCCCATATGTACTGGTCTAAAAATATACCCGAAAATTTAACTTGAGCTACAAAATAGTAGTTAGTTATTGAATCTCTGTTTTCTACTAATGCTTACTATAGCTACATATGCTTTTCAACAATCCACAAACATTTCTGAGTTCTCACTATGTGTTGGTCCCCTTGATTACCACTGAGTATACATGGATAGATGAAACAGATACTGTACTGTCCTAATCCTCATAGATTAAGTAGTCACTTGGTTTCTTACTTTCTTTATCTCTCTCTTCTTTCAAAACATCCATGAAATTCCATCCTAGTTTATGACAGAAGGCTATGGAACATAAACAGTAAAGATATTGCAAGAGGACACCATAAAAAACATATGGGATATCTATCACTGGCTTAAAAATCTTTTAGCTTAACCTATGAAAAGATACATTTCACAGCAAAGTGTAGAAACATGAATGGTAGTCTGAGTTTAAGTACAGTATACTGTTCAGGTTCATATCCTTGTAGACATGTCAAGTGAAATAGAAGGTTGTGGAGTTATGGAATCATATGAGAATGAATTCATCCTTGAAGGGGACAGAGCTGGGCATTTTAGTTGCATGCCAGTAACTAAGCTTCCTTCTTGGGAAGAAAGTGGCTCTGAGTTCAGGTGGGCAGCATACATAAGTCCAGCATTACTCAAGCTATGGTACCCATCTCTGAGCTTTGTGAAAAGAAAAACTGAGACTGAAGATGAAGTCATTGCCCTCATGAAGATACAGTAAATTCCAGCTTAGTCATCAAGTATATAGATGGGTGGGGAACGTGGGTTGTCTTTGGCAAAAAGGACCAAAGAGTACAAAAGGAGATTTTGCATCTTGAGGGCTGGTAGCTGTAATAACACAGGGAGATGACACTCCTGGCTCAATCATCAGTGTCATCCCTGGAAGCAGATCTTGGTGAAGAGTCACCTTCAAATATCCTTCTTGCAGAGAACTTATTATGGACTGAATTGTGTCACCCCCTCTGCACCCACCTACAAAATTCACATGTTGAAGTTCTAACACCCCAGGACTTTTGAATGCGGTGTATTCGGAGATAGGGTTTTTATAGAGGCAGTTAAGAGAAAATGGATTCACATGCTGGGCCTTAATCCAATAAGACTGATCCTTTAAGAGGAGGTGAACACAGACATATACACTGATCCAAAGGGGACCATGTGAGGATACAATATGGAGGTAGTCATCTGCAAGCTAAGAAGAGAGGCTTCAGAAGAAGCAAACCCTATCAAGCCTTGATCTCAGACTTCTAGCCTCCAGAACAGTGAGAAAATAATATCTATTATTTAAGCCACCCAGTCTGTATTTTGTCTTGGCAGCCTAAGCAGACTAATACAGATCTTGATAAGAAGTTAGCAGAGAATTACAAAACTCTTCATGAATACGCAAGAGAGAAGCCTCTGAACCTACTAAAATAACTTAGTATTTTTCAGGAGAGATTCAAGAGCAAGCATAATGTAGGTGGAACTATGAGATATTTCCAAGTACCAGCAGAAGTCAGGATTGATTTTCTTTCACAACATTCACTTTTATTTATTTTTTTACATTTTTGTCACAATGTTCGTTTTTAGTCTCTCAGTGCTTCAATTTAAAAAATTGAAGTATAAGTTTCGGAAGAAAAACATTAATTCTTGTCTGTTACTTTGTAGCTGACCTAAGTTCCTTTTGTGACCTGGCTCAAACAAAGTTCAAAGAGCATGGAAAACATAATTTTAATAATAATAACACTAATAAAGTGTTGATGATTTATTTTGTAGCAAGCACAGGACAAGGAATTTTGCATACATGACCTTTAATTTGGTAAAAAAACAAAAACAAAACAAAACAAAAAACCCTGTAAGGTATCTCTCAATTTTAAAGGTAGAGAAATTGAGGTTCAGTTTCTTCTTCAAAGTCAAACTGAGATATATGCTGAATTTGGACTGGCCCAGCTAATTGTAGATGCAAAGTTTGTTATTCCACTGTACCCCATTGATTTCCAAATCACCAACTATGGATGAGAAAGAACTGCTCCCATAGCAGCCGTCCTGGTGCATGCTCTTTGGTGGTATTTGTCAACAGGCTTGAGGCTTCAGGATGAGAAACATGGAAGAGAGGAAACTGAAATAGGAAGCTAATATTTTCTATCAGAACTAAAAATGCACTTGACAGAACAGAACAAAGAGGTTGTCCACAGAAATGCACATTTTATTCTAGAAATGCTGGGGACCATAGACATACTTCTGTCCTCAGCAGCGGCCTCTCCGCCCACCCCTGGAGCCATGGTCCCCATCAGTCTCAGCAACTGAGATAACAGGAAACAGATAACAAGACATTTGTTTCTCAGCTCAGAGTCGCCTGTTATGTCATCAGAGGGTCCTGAGGAAAGGTCAGTCAAAGCTTAAGCAGCACCCACAGAGCTAAACATCTGAACTTGGAAGTCTCAGAGACCTAAACTCTTTGAAAGTAAGGGAAGTTCAATTATTTTTGAAAATTGGCAGAAGTCCAGGACTTGAGGATGTTTTCTTTCTTTTGTACAAGGCAAGCAAACAAGGGGGAAAAGTATGTGTGTTTGGAGAAGAGAAGGGGAGTTACTATTTTTGGTGCCTGACAGCAAGCAACATAGACATGCAAAGGATCCTGACCTTCCTCAAAGCTGCTGGTCAGGGGACATGCTGGAGGCCATGGGGAGTGGTTTAAAGTCGACTTTGCTTGGGAAGAAAGTCTTGAGGTGATGGTACCAGAGGGAGGGCACACTGATGCTTTCTTTGGTCTTCTTACCTGTGGAAGATGGGGTGGGTGGGGAGAAGAGTAAAGAAGTTCAAAGATGAATAAGAGATCTCTGTATGAAAGCATTAGTGTAATTAAGAAGTGACCTGTGCTGTGTTTCATAAGACTGTGTGTGTGTATGTGTGTGTGTGTGTGTGTGTGTGTGTGTGTGTGTTTAGCAATAGAAGGCAGAAATTTAAAAAAATATTGTAATGATTTGCTCATGAAAGCAATTATCATTTGTAACAACATGATTAAGATTGTTACAAACAAGACAAACTCTGCCAAGAAAAAAGGTTGAAAATTTGGGAAGAAAATTAAATGACTTGAGTGATGTCTGAAAGATATTTACAACTCACCCAGAACTGTTCATGAAGATTCACCTCTACCAAAGATATAGTAGGATTTATCTTTGTACCAGGAGCCTACCTCAGGCATTGTGTTTCCCGCTGAACAGATGGGAAAACTACCACACTTTCTAGCTTATGTCCTTTCAGTCTTTCAACATTCCTTCAACTCCATGCAGACACCATTCTAATTTAGCTGCAAGAAAATATATTAGAAAATTATCAAAATACTTCCAATTCTATAAGGGTTTTTCAAGGTAGGAGAAAGATGCAACATGAGTACCAAATGACACAGTCAGTTTTCAAATTATTAAAGCTAATATCTATTAAGAGCCAACATTCCACTGATTCTGTTGGGGATATATAGTTGACAAAAGGCTTCCAGGTGAATCTTGATAGACTAACTGACAGAAAATGTAGAACTTGAGCCAGATTAGAAAGTTAGGAAGAATTTGGACTGTGGAAAGAAGAAAAATGAGGGTTCAAGGCACAGGTGGGGAATCTTCATGGCACATGGAACACTGCTATAGATAATAGATCTGATGTTGGCAGATGAGTGACTTAATTAATGAGGAGAGTGGGAAAGAAGTGTAGTAAACAGTACACTGGTAGGCATCAGAAAATTACTCAACAACTCCTACGTCTTCAATCATTTGTCTCTATAATTAGGATTAATGCAAAGAATATTCCCAGAGTGTACAGGCTAGCAGCACTGGGAAAGCCAAGTATGTCTTGTTTACAAACACCTACTTCCTCAGAAGCTCTCTCCTGCTGGTATGCCCCTCCCGCATGAACCAAAATGGTCCCCACTTGGCAGTAGCATACATGGGCCTTGTGTCTTAGGGTTTGGCAGAGTGGAGACATACCTCTGCATCATCTAAATTCTTGACGTAGCAACATAGGGAGGAGACTACCGGATAGCCCTGTGGCAATTTACCAAGAAGGACACCTATTTCAGCAAGAAAGCCACAATATTTCTATTTCCAAGCCCAGATTAATCCTGGAAACAGAGTGTCACATATTTGTTTAGGCTCTTTTGGAGACATTTAATCCCTTCAAATATTCTTTAAGTATTTGT
The DNA here is from genome assembly GCA_004023965.1 of Spilogale gracilis. Taxonomy (NCBI): domain Eukaryota; kingdom Metazoa; phylum Chordata; class Mammalia; order Carnivora; family Mephitidae; genus Spilogale; species Spilogale gracilis. The sequence goes on along the minus strand of PITA01017226.1, from coordinate 24,629 downwards.
TTATTTGAAGACCCAAGAGATAGCTGAGTGGTACAGTCTATTTTCTAATTAATGTAATTTATTTCCTTTAGCCTTGGGCAGAAAAGCTTGGGAATTTTGGTAACAGAATTGAAAATTACAGTTTTCTAGCAAAACAGGTTAAAAATCATTTAATCTCTAATAGAGAGTATGACATTTCCATATGTGTATATATAAATATATACATTTATATATACTTGCCAGTTTTTAGTCCAAAATTTTAGGCAGAAACACTTGTTCAGAATCTTTAACACATTTTTCTCAAAAATACTTCCCAAAATGATTATAAGGTTTCAGATTAATCCCTAAAATCCTGATTAATGTACAAAGCAATTGATTTTGAGCACCGATAGTTCTATTTATTCTAACCAGTGCTTGCCACATAATGGACACTTTAATTATTGTACTTTCAATCTTTCTTTTCCCTACTCATTCACAGTAAACTCTTTTAAAGAAATAGGGAAGGAACTCATATTTATTGTAGTTTGGCTATGTACTTTCACTATTAATACCATAAATCCCCCAAATCCTGTGGGGGTAATAATATTTTTCCATTTCTCAAATTGGGAGACTAATATTTCTACAGTAAAATGAGATCTGAATTCCAAGAGGCAGAGCCAAGAGCACCTCTACTCCCTTTAGCAAGACTAAAGATTCTTCCAATTCTTAGTGACCTTGAGGCAGGACCAGAAGCATATCTTCTCCATGGAATAGGACGTCAGAGGATTGCATGTCCAGGATCAGGAAAAGGAGGGACACAGACAGTGGTCAGCCAATGTACAAAAGCTGGACTGGCTACATATAATATGTGGGATAAAATTAACTCTATCCTAATTTGCCTCCTATATTATAATGTGGAATAACATATTCTTTGTTCTTTAGTGACATGCATGGCATCAGTTTTGCCACTAAGTAAAAATATCTTGATTATTGAATATTTTTCTGGAATTGTTCAGAAGAAAATAAACTGTCTACATTACACTGTAACTGCCTAATTGCATTTGCTTATATATTACAGTACAAGTAGGATTTGCCATCACAAAATAGTGAGGAGAAATTCTCAGGGATGGCTTGATTTTTCATCCAGGAGCAGGAGAAGACTCCTTTTAAACTTCATTGAGCAAGTTTAAATGGGTAACAGAGGAACAAAAAATAAAAGTTGCTTTTGTGATTACATTCCTAAATTTTGCTTTTTAATGTACTATTTCTACAGTTACTAAAATGCTTGTCTTTCAAGTTCACTTACAATCTTTTCAATAAGTAAGATGGAACAGATTCAGAGTGCAAATCTAAAGTTAAAAAGGCTCGTTTAGACTTCATTGTTTGCAAAACAAATATCTCTTGGGCTGTGGGTCTATCCCTTTCTTCCTGGGCTCTCTTCCCTTCCTTTTCATATTTGAGGCTTCCTGGGTGATGCGGACACCTTTCACTCCTTCTTGCCTACATGGGGAGTATTTTGCTAGGTATTTAACCATGATTTTTGCTCTGAATCCATGTTAAGCCCAACCCTCTGTTTCCTTCAACTTAAACTGCTTTGCCTCGATGGGAGGTGGGAAGGAAGTCACAGTTTCTGCCATTCTGTACGTCAAAGGAGTTTTGTTTATCCTATTAGTAAAGTCAATAAAGTGGGACTTCCTGCCAAGGACTGCATTCTGGGACAGGAAAAGCAGGCTGATAAAAGTGTTGGTTGCAGGCAATTGTTCTGAAAGATATGCTAATGGTGCACCTGATAACTACTTTCTTCTATAAACCCACCTATTGAGGAGGAAGCCTGGGTGTTCAATGGACCAGGGAGGTTTGAGTTGCACTTCACCACTCTGCTCACAGAACTTTTGGTCTCACCAGCTTAGGGACCATGGAGTGGAAGTACAGTGGCTGCTCCTGAAAGAAGTGTTGGAAAGAAGTGTCACTGGAGAACACTGCCCTGTCCCAAACCAGGACCCATGACTGCAACTGTTTAGGGTATGTGTTAACTGGAGTTCTCAGTCAAGGCAAGGTTGGGGTTTCCAATAACTTATCTCTGATGGCATTTGCTATTTTGACAAGATCTGTCCAGAGGAATAGGCCAACTCCATTTTCTCCTGATCCTCTGTGAGACCAACAAACTTAAGCCTTCTTTGAGACATTGAGGCTTAAACTGTTTTCCAATGGGATCCTAGCTTTATCCTGTTGGGACCCTGAACATACCTAGAATTGGTTATTTAGTATCTATCTTCCAGAGGGATTTTAGAGAAGGAAGGGCATCTTTCCTGGTCAATACATGGCACCCCCATCTCTGCTACTTATTCATACTCAACACTGAATAAACAACACTGAAAAAACAGTACTATAATGCTCAGAAAACAGCGTACTCACTGATGCTGTTGGTCATTTAGCAAGTGGTTGAGTGCAGAGATGAGTTTAGGATCTAGGTTCTGGGATCCCTGTTCCTGGTTTTCAATGCTAATTCCCACAACATGCCATTCTCCTCCAGTACTCTTCCAAGGGACGTGCATGTTTCGTGGCTTACCGCTGGTAAACACAGTATGTCTCCAGATAATCATAGGAAGAAAGGGAGAGAAGCAGATTGACCAGAGTGTTTCTAAACAGCCTACATCATTTCCCTCACTGTATATACTATACAAAGAGCTATAAGGAGAAGAAAGCAAAGTGCTGATTGCAGCAATAATTGGAAGACAGCTTTGTTGCTAAAAGAACAAAACAAGAGATAAGAGGCACATTTAAGTGTAGCTGGGACCAAAAAAACACCCCACAGATATAACATAAATTTTTTTGGTAAAGAAAAATGCTAAGAACCTAGAGAAAAAACCCCAAATCATCATAGGTTATTCCCTTTGTGCAGCTGGCCTTGACATGTTGACTTCCTCATGGAGAATGAGGCTTTCAGTGTAAAACCAAAAACACATCTTCTGAGACATAACATTTCCACACAGGAGTAATCTGACATCCTGTTGTTTTGGATCCTCCAACATCTTAGCAAGTGTGATGAATAGAGACTAGGAAAGAACTTAGGGGCAGAGTATTCAGCTCTCCATTTGGGCCAGCTCTCTTTCTTCTTGAAAAGAGATCTTTATTCCTAACTTAGCAACTGAAATAGTTTGGCTCAGCTAAAGTTACTCTTTTCCAATGATGGCAACACCAACATTATTTTTGAAAAAGCACCATTGCTTGACCTGTGAAATCTATCAATGAGGGAGTTGGAAGGAAGGAAAATGAGCACGAGCAACCATTCATTGCCTGGCCTGTGCCAGACAATTTAACACATGAGCCACTTAATTCTGATAGTATTCTTGTGAGGTATCTTTTAAGAAATCATTTTCCCATTATACAGTAAACAGAATCAGGAAGAGTAACTAGCTTACCCAGGTAGCACAGCAGGATTTAAACCCCAAATCCCCGACATCCAAATCCAGCCATGGTGTACTCCAGATTCAATGATTACCTGCTTTACTATTATCAGGTAAATTTTGGGTTAATAAAGTTTTTTATTTAATCACCATAAGGAAAAACTATGCAAATATAGTTATGGTTTACTTGTGCTTTGATACCTCAATATGTTTTTAAAAAAGCAAAATGTACTTTTTAAAAACTACATAAATATTCTGTTAATTTTTTTTTCTGGTAGGTTATAAGTTCCTGTACCTTTAATGTTCCTATGCTGTTGGTGACTTCCCAATATAAGCCTTCCTTCCTCCATTTGTTTGTCCAGCTCTTTGATTATTTAGGTTTTCAAACCCATACTCAGATTAGCCAATCCAAGAAAATATTATTGCCTTCCACCAGATTCAGCCCATTTTTTCCCCTTTTTACGTGCCAATTTAACTCTTTTTCAACCAATATTTTCATCCCTGACATGAGTTGGAATTTTGATTCAAAACTTAAAGGGGGCAGGATAGAAGTTATAACTCTCAAGAAAGCTTAATGACCCATCCTAACTTCCAAAGAGGTGGAAGGAATAATCAAAACCATTTTGACTGAAGATTGCATACTATGAGGCCTAAAATTATTGTAAGAGGTATTAATAGACTCAAAACATAGCCCTGACACTGGGGTCCTTGATGAGACAACAGTGAGATGGTTCCTAATTTATCCAGTGAGAATGGAATTTAGAAAGCAAGGTATTTGTATACCCATGTTAATAGCAGCATTATTTAAAGTAACCAAAAGGTATAAGCAACTCAAGTATCCCCATTAATGGATGCATGAGTGAATAAAATATGGATATCCATACAATGGAATAGAATATTACTTGGCTTTAAAAAGGCAGAAATTCTGACATATGCAACACTATAGATTACTCTTGGAGACATATTAAATGAAATAAGCCAGTCACAAAAGAACCAGTATTGTATGATTTCATTTACATGAGGTTCCTAGAGTAGTCAAATTCAAACAGAAAGTGGAATGGTGGTTGCCAGGGGGTTGGGGAAGTTTTGTTTAATGGAATTAAACAATACAGAATTTCAGTTTTGCAAGATAAAAAGGGCTCTGTAGAGAGTTGATAGTGACGGTTGCCCAACAATGTAAATATACTGAATGCCACTGAACTGTACACTTAAACATAAGATGGTAAATTTTATGTTATGTGTATTTTTACCACAACTAGAAAAAAAAAGCAAGAAACATTTTTTTCTCCCCTCCCCCCTTGAAGGGCTTGGTTATAATTTGTTTCTGGCCACAGTGCCTGGAATGTACAATGGGGGAACTGTTTTTGGTAAGTGAAAGACAAACTTTTATTTTCTCCTAGACTTTGCATTGACTGCTCTATAGGTTGGACTATGTAATTTGGAGAATTCTATTTTTAGGAACTACCAATGAATTTTAAAATAATTTTATTCTGGTAAATATTTAGGTTAAAAATGAAAAGTTAAGAATTTAAAAAAAACATTGCTTTTTATTTGTCTTTGTTTAACAAAATTCTTTGTATAATAGTTTTTGCCCTTGTATTTTAAACATTAGCCATCTGTAATCAGTTAAAGAAATGGGGCTTCTGGTAATCATTTTATTTCTCTGTAAGTATCTCCCTTTGTCTTTGAGAGAGAGTGATGTGGCATTAGGGTAGGGACAGCTCACAGAGGCGTGGGCTGTGACAATTCTGTCCCCCTGTCTATCCTGTTACTGAAAGGACACAATCTTATGGCTTCAGAAAGCTCAGGTGCTCATTATATGCTATCTGTTTCAGGGAATTGTGCTTTAAAAGAGGGGCCATAAATCTTTTGCACACAGGTGTGAATATACTTAACATCACTAAACTGTATGCTTAAAAATTGTTAAGATGGTAAATTTTGTTATGTGTTTTTTAACCACAAGTTTTAGAAACTATTTACAGACAGACAGAGAGACTGCATAGAAACAAGGAAACTTAATATAAAAAATAGAGATGGAAGTCCAGGCATGAAAATATAAGCCAGTGGGAGAGAATTGCCATTTATATGGTAGTGATAGGAATGTTGTTTACGGACATCCCAGAAATCAAGCCTACACCCAATGAACATGCCACCGTGTGTCATTAAGGCAGGACCTGGAGGTGGCAGAAAAGGCAGCTCTGGAAAATTGCTATTTTGCCTGGGTGAGGCTCAAGAGGAAAGGATGAAGGCTTCTGGCTGCTGGGCAAGGTACCAGTAATTTCCCAGTAAGCACTGTAACTGTGAACCCAGTTCTCCCTGCCCAGTGCCTGCCTCAGGCCTCAGACTTTTTGACGGGTTCCCTCAGACTTCTACTCAATTCCTCCTTGAACTCTGAAAATCTGATGAAAACCACCGCAGCAGAGAGATTGGAAAGAGAAGCTTTCCCACATTTCAGAGGTGAACTCTACTCCTCTCTTTTTTCTTCTTTTATTTTCCAGTCCTTTTAATCACTGCCTCTATCTGCAAGGCAAATCCTATAGAGTTCCCCTAAGTTTTGAGAAACACTAAGTGAAGGCACAAGCGAAACTACATATGGTGAAGTGGAGGGGTGAAGTTCCTGAGGGGTACTGAGGGTTCCCCCACAGGAAAGAGCATGCAAGGGCAGCTTTCATGGTGTGTGTGCACACAGCTGGCTGCCTGGCTCCTGCCTGGTGAAAATCCAAGGCTGGGGTGGTGGTCATGCATCAGATATAATTAATAATGACTTTCTTAGGCCTAGGAATGGAGCAATCCTCAGGAATCCAGAACTCTCATTGCTGGCAGAATTCTAAGTAAACAGCAGTAACACCTAGTTGTGTGGGTGGCGATTAATCAAGGCAGTCACTGAGTTCCACTTGCAGAATCTCTTTTGTGCCTTTGTTCCTTGTCCCCGACCCTTGGCATGATTTCCTTGGGGATTTTTTTTTTTTTCTTCCTGGAGCTTGGGTTATGTACACACACATACAGTAGGTCAAATGCCAACAAGTTGGCTTCAGGTTATGTATCCCTCTCACGGATGGTACAGGACCTGGAATCCATCACCCTGAGCACTAAACCAAGCTTGAACATTTATTGGCCATGTGACCTTCAGCATTTTAACCTCTGTTTCTTGAGTGGAAACATTCAGAAAATGATGCCTATTTTACCTATTTCACATATATGCAAAAGCATTTTAACCTCTTCACAAATGTTAAGTCTCCTAGGAAGGGAACAAGGTACTGATGGCTGGGTTGAAAATTTGAACAGCAAGTTCAAAATTCATGGACTTGGAGTTTTATTACATTGGATAAAATTAAAACTACTTCGTTTTCCAAGGGCAAAATGCTTAATATACTTATAAGTATGTACTTATAGATAGATATAGATAGATTATAGATAGATATGATAGATGATAGATATAGGTAGATGATTAATAGATTATATATATTTTATATCATGGACATATGAAGAAAGGAGGAAAAGATACTAAGAGTTGTTTATAGTTCTTAAAAATTAAGTTTGGATTCAGAAAAATAATTTTTAGTGTCATTTGGTTAAATACTATTGGAAAAAGCTTATGTCTGAAAATCAGGGGTGGAAAGCATTTAAGCAAGATACACTTATGATTTGACTGTACCAGAAACGTTGTAAAACTAGAGAATTCTGGGGTCAAGTTAGATCCATTTGTTCTTTAGTTCGAGACATGTCTGTCTCCTGCTGAGCAGCTTGTATGTACGTGTTCATCCCCTGAGTGAGAAAACCATCGCTTTCTCCTGCTTTGTCACTGAATGGGGGTCTCTTCTTTCAAAATCTCAGCAGCTGTTTGACAGGAGTTTCATATTTGCATTGTCCAGAGTGGTTTCACATACAAAGAAATCAGGTATCTCTCCCCAGTTTGTAGATGGTACACGTTAAGTCCAGCACTCTGATCCCTAATTAATTATTGGAAACAGCAACAGCTCAACACTGCACAAAGAATCTAACGGCTCAGAAATTAAACAGCAGACTTACTGTGATGTATTGAAATGTGAGTCTCAACCACTTTGTTTTATAGACAGAGTGCATCACTGTGAACCTAGCACAGCCCAGCACAAGGACCGTCAGCCTTTCCTTTGCCTTCTTCCACTCATTGTTGATATAAGTTCCTGAAGGGCAGGGTTCTGTGGTCTATTTTTTTTTTCCCTCACAGCTCTTATAATTGGAATTTGTATGTAGCAGACACCTAGTATGCCCTTGTTGATTAATTAATTCTTTATGTATATCAGGCAATGTGCTGGATCAGTTTATACATATTTCCTCACTTGTTACTCAGAGCTGCCATGTGAGCCAGATGTTAGCAGATGAGGAAACCAAACTTGCGTGAGTTTATTAACCCAAGGGCCTTAGAGCTCAATAGTAGCAAAGTCTGGGCTTTTTTCTTCCCCTTAGTTTTGGTTGCCCTTCTGATATTGTACAAAAATTGTAAAAAATATTTAGCTTTTTTTCTAAAGCCATGGCCTTGAGCACTCCAGAGAAGTTATGGGATGGCTGGGAAGAGATCATCAGAGCAGAACCTGCAGAGCAGGGTCTAACTTCTCTGTGTTCTCTGAAGTGATCAGTTTTGTCTGTCTGTGTGGTTTTTGAACCATGTTCCTGGAACATTTGGGCTGCAAAGATATGCATCAGTTCTAAAAACATTTCTTCCCAATTTAATTTTGAAAAATACATTTTTTTTTAACTGTTTCAAAGCCACAGAAGAGAGCATGTGTCCTCAAATGCTTCATCCATTTAATAATGCAATGGTATGGGCTACAAGTGTGTTTTTTCTCTTGAAAGACTTTTAAAAATTGCTTTCTCTCAATACCTATATTTAAATTTTAACTTGTTATTCATAAATCAGTGATTAATAAGTATAATCCTGCCTTGATCTTGTTTTAGGCAGAGGCCTACAGATGCTGAGAGACCATAAAGTCACACAGACAGCTCACCTGCATGGCCCAAAGGTATCCCTTCAATTAAAGGCCAGGGGAAGCCCAGAACATCTGCTAGGGCAGGCATACACCAATACATAATCATTTCCTAATAATAACTAAACTCAACAAAGCTCACATTCCTAATATCTTGTTATAGGGTCTTTTAAGCATAGGTTCAAATTTTTTTTGTCCATCATATATAAGATGGAATTATTATAAATTTGAAGATTGGGATATTTCCATTTCAATACTTATAAGTAGTAATTTTTCATTATTTTCTATTTTTTAATTATTTTTGAATTTTTCCTTAAAATTAAAAATAGATTATTAGTTAAAAACCAAAAATATTTTTAATTGAAAATGAATGTGAAAGATTAACCAGACACAAGATCAATAAAAAATCATAATACACAGCACTAACTGATGTTTCAATTGTGTCTACCCTCCAGCCACAATGTGATAAACAAAGCAATGTGATAAAAAATGAGAAATTGGTACAACTTATTTTTCACGAGGGTTCACCTTACAAGATGATCAAATTGCCCAAGTCCTTTTTATGCAATTTTGGAAAATAGCTTTATGAGTTCTTACAATATGAAACATCAGGGGCACCTGGGTGGCTCACTCATTAAGCATTTGCCTTTGGCTCAGGTCATGATCCTGTAGTCCCAGGATCAAGCCCCGCATTGGGCTTCCCTGCTCAATGGGAAGCCTGCTTCTCCCTCTCTCACTTTCCCTGCTTGTGTTCCCTCTCTAGATGTGTTTCTCTCTGTCAAATAAATAAATAAAATCTTAAAAAAAACCACAACACAATATATCAAACATCATTTGTAACTATCAGGTCAAAAGAAAACTCTATAGAGTATAGATATGAGGTTCTAAGTTTTATAAGTTTTTATTCAACATAAACTGAATAGCTCAAAGTTATAAAAAAGAAGTATATATACACGAAATTTAGATCCAACTGTGAACATACATTTAGAATGTCATTCAAAGTTAAGTTTCCATATTACATGTGAAGGAAAGCATAATCCATGAGGCCAACGCTAATCAGATGACATGCTATTGACATTGTAACAAATTCGTTAGACGAGCAGATAGTCATAAAAATGCCACTGAAATGGCAATGATATTGCCATATGCCCAGCTATTAAAGCCATGAGACTGGTCACTTTTGTTGACACTTCCTTTCTGTGATATATCAGTTCTACCTCCAAATCAAGGGCAAATTCATTCACCTTAGACAAAGTCTATTTTTAATCCATCTTACACTGAGAATCCAAGATGTTGTTTTAAAACTCGAGCACTAACATGTAATTGCCTTGATAAAAGTCCTTTAGTACCCTCACAGTGTACTTGGAACAAAATCCTTATTTGCTTTCTCCTGGTCTGGGAGAGCTGGCATGGTCTGATTCCTATGTCTCTGTCTAGTCTTATCTCATGCTTCCATCCCCAGAACACATCTCATTCTTTCTCTGCTTGGGGTCCATGCTTGCCGTTCCCTGCATCTGGAGCTCTTCTCTGGAGCAGCAGATGACTGGCTTTTTTTTTTATCCTTCAGCAGCAACTTGAACATCAACTTCTCAGACACCTTCCATGGATATTCTCTATTTAGGACATTAACCATCCCTGGTATTCTTCTAGCATATTGTTAATTCCTTCTTGGCACTGTTTATAATCTTCACTGGCTTGTTTGCTTGCTTATTTCTTGTCTGACTCTTTCCAATAGACTGTAAAGTTTATAAGGGTTGGAAGAGTCTTGTTTGTTATTGTGTCCCTAGCACCAGAACCCTTAGTACCTGGTATGTAATAAATACGATTTTGTCACAGCCCAGAACATATATTTTTATTACATGTGATTCACTCTGATATTTTCTATCTTGTTATATTTTGTTGTATTTCATGTTCTTAAAACGCCACCTATGACCCAACAGATTCTATAACCCCCTAAAGGGTCCCCTTTGTCATTTGAAAAAAATTATAATAATGCAAGCTATAGAAAAAAATTCAATATTATTGACTCATTTGGATAATGAAATTATGTAAAATCTTTATGGTTCAATTGGCTAAGACCAGATTTGGCAAACTTTCAATTAGTCTTCAAAATAGTGAGGACTCAGAAAAGAAACTTTAAATTTTCATAAAATACTCTCATGTAATGAATAAAAAGAAATTTAATTGTTTTGTAAAAAAAGGGGGATTTTTTTCATGTATTAACTTTTATATACTAGTTTTCATTTATTATAATGCTTCATGTATTAGAATTTTTCATGCATCCAATAAATCACGTACATTTATAATAATATGGCATGACAACTAAATCATAAGAACATTATCACAGCATGCTGATGGACAAATCCAAGATTAAACATAGCCAGACTTTCCCAAAATTTGCCTATTTAATGAAGGAATATTATTTTGCTTTGTTTCATACATTTTATTTACTAACCTTGAAATATGAAATAAAAATTGTTTTAAAAAATAAAAATTATGACAATAAAATTGATACAAAAGTGAATTCAGTGAAAAACCTCTCCTTGTTGCAATCATCTAAGTTCCTTTCTGTGAAGGAAATCAGTGTTACCAGGCTCTTGCCTATCTCTTCAGAGATATTTTAAATATATTTTCTTCCCTTTAAGAAAAAGCAAATAATACTCATACTTTTAAGCCATGCTCTTTAAAAAAAAATTATACAGTAGATTGGAGCATGTTCCCTATATATACATGCAAGGATTTCTTACTTTTTGTTTCAGCTACATAACGTTCCACTGGATGACTATACCATCATTTATTTAATCACTTTTACATTGTATATTTAGGTTGTCTCCAAGTGTTTGCTATAAGAACAATGCAATTAGTAATAATCTTGTACAAATATCAAGTAGCACAGGTATAAGTATTTCTGTAAAGGTAGGTGCATTTATATTTTTGATACATGTCACCAAATACTCACCATCGAGAAATACCAGTCTACACTCTAATTTTAGCAGATGTTTCCTATACCCACACTTACAGAGAAATTTATCAAGCTTTAAGACATTTGCCAATCTGATAGGTGAAAAATGGCATCTCAGTGTAATTTTAATTTGCATTTTTCTAATAATAAATGAGACTGAGCATCTCCAATATATTAAAAATAATTTGTAGATTTGTAAGTCCGTTCCCATTGTTTGCTTATATATTTGGCATATTTTTCTATTGGGTTATTGATCTTTTTTCTTGCTGATTTGGTTTATATATATAAAAATCAGGGCAATTAATCTTTTGCCTGTTTAGAGTTGCAAATGTATTTTATAATTTTATTGCTTACATTTTAGCTTTTATTCAGATGGATTTTTGCCATGCAAAAATTGCTTATTTATAGATACTGGAATTTATCAATCTTATTTCTCTGGCTTCAGGATTTTATTTATGTTAGAAAGAGCTTTTAAAAGTTGTAAGAATAAAACAAATTCTCCTATGGTTTCTTTTACTTTTTAAAAAGTTTTTTTTTTTTCCATTTCAAATATTTGATCCATCTGGAATTTGTCCTGATACCCATTTTAAATCCAAGTTCATATTTTCTAGCTGGCTATACCATTTTAAAAACAATATATATTTGCTGAGTATTACATTGTTCCAGAGATTACAAGAACATATTCCTTGATGTTATATCATCCTGGGCATTAATTCATCAGCCTGTTAGTATATAAGTACCTCACTGTTTTAGTTATGTTTATGTTTCCACAGCTTATAGATTTGATTTTTCATAGCTTATACATAAGATTTGTTTCAAGCTTATACAGTAATCTGTTCTCGTTATTCCTTTTTTTGTCAGAATATCTCTGGGAATAGCATATTTAATTTTCCACATGAATTTTAAGATCCTGTATCATGATCTCTCTACATTTTCACTCAATTTTTTTTTCTTTTTTGTTGGGATTGCATTACATTTATAGATTAATTTAGAAATATTGCCAGGTTTTTAAATTTATTTTATTTTTTCAGTGTTCCCCTTATGCACGGCAAATAAGTGAAACCATGTGATACTTGACTTTCTCTACTTGGCTTATTTCACTCAGCATAATCTCTTCCAATCCAGTCCATGCTGCTACAAAAGTTGGATATTCATTCTTTCTGATGGAGGCGTAATATTCAATTGTATATATGTACCACATCTTCTTTATCCATTCATCTGTTGAAGGGCACCTTGGCTATTCCCACAGTTTGGAAATTGTGGCCATTCCTGCAATGAACATTGGGTACATATGGCCCTTCTTTTCACTACATTTGTATCTTTGGGGTAAATGCCTAGTAGTTTGTTTCCTGACTTGTTAATTTTGGCCATTCTGAATGCTGTAAGATGGTATCTCAGTGTAGTTTTGATTTGAATTTCCCTGATAGCTAGTGATGCTGAACATTTTTTCAAGTGTCTGTTAGCCATTTGTATATCTTCTGTGAAGAAGTGCCACTTCATGTCTGCTGCCCATTTTTTGATGAGTTCATCTTCTTTCTGGATGTTGAGTTTGAGTAGCTCTTTATAGATCTTGGTTATCAGCCCTTTGTCTGTAGTGTCCTTTGCAAATATCCTCTCCCATTCTGTGGGTTGCCTCTTTGTTCTGTTGACTGTTTCCTTTGCTGTACAGAAGCTTTTTATTTTGATGAAGTCCCAGAAGTTCATTTTCGTTTTTGTCTCCTTTGCCTTTGGAGACGTGTCTTGAAAGAAGTTGCTTTGACCGATGTCAAAGAGGTTACTGCCTATGTTCTTAACAGGATTTTGATGGATTCCTGCCTCACATTGAGGTCTTTCATCCATTTCGAGTTTGCCTTTGTGTGTGGTGTAAGAGAATAGTCTAGTTTCATTCTTTATGTGTAGCTGTCCCAGCACCATTTATTGAAGAGACTATCTTTTTTTCCACTGGATATTTTTTCCTGCTTTGTCAAAGATGATTTACCCATAGATTTCTGGGTCCATATCTGGACTTTCCACTCTGTTCCATTGGTCTATTTCTCTGTGTTTGTGCCAGGACCATGCTGTCTTGGTGATCACAGCTTTGTAATAAAGCCTGAAGTCAGGTAACGTGATGCCCCCAGCTTTGCTTTTCTTCTTCAACAATTCCTTAGCAATTCGGGGTCTTTTTGGTTCCATATAAATTTTAGGATTGTTTGTTCCAGCGCTTTGAAGACTGTTGGTGGAATTTTGATTGGAATGACATTGAAAGTATAGATGGCTCTGGGCAATATAGACATTTTAACAATGTTTATTCTTCCAATCCATGAGCATGGAATGCTCTTCCATCTTTTTGTGTCTTCTTTAGTTTCTTTCATGAGTGTTCTGTAGTTCCTCGAGTATAGATCTTTAACTTCTTTGGTTAGGTCTATTCCTAGGTATCTTATGGTTTTCAGTGCTATAGTAACTGGAATCAATTCTCTGATTTCCCTTTCTGTATTTTCATTGTTAGTGTATAAGAACGCAACTGATTTATGTGCATTGATTTTGTATCCTGCCACATTACCGAATTATTGTATGAGTTCGAGTAGTTTGGGGGTAGAGTCTTTTGGGTTTTTTACATAGAGTATCATGTCATCTGCAAAGAGAGAGAGTTTGACTTCTTCTTTGCCAAGATGAATACCTTTCTGTTGTCTAATTTCTATTTCTAGGACTTCTAAATTTATGTTGAACAGTGGTGGTGAGAATGGGCATCCTTGTCTTATTCCTGATCTCAGAGGGAAGACTGTCTTTTTTCCCCATTGAGAATGATATTCGCTGTGGGTTTTTTTGGAGATAGATTTTATGAGGTTGAGAAATGTTCCCTCTATCCCTATACTTTGAAGTTTTAATCAGGAATGGATGCTGTATTTTGTCAAATGCTTTTTCTGCATTGAGAGGACCATGTGGTTCTTCTCTCTTCTCTTATTGATTTGTTCTACCATGTTGATTGATTTCTGAGTGTTGAACCACTCTTTTCATCCCTGGAATAAATCCCACCTGGTCATGGTTGATAATCTTTTTAATGTATTGTTGGATCTTGTTAGCAAGGATCTTGTTAAGAATCGTGGCATCCTTATTCATCAGAGATATTGGTCTAATGTTCTCCTTTTTGATCGGGTCTTTGTCTGGTTTGGGGAATGCTGGCTTCATAGAAAGAGTCTGGAAGTTTTCCTTTTGTTTCTATTTTTTGAAACTGATTCAGGAGAATAGGTGGTATATCCTCTTTGAATGTTTGGTAGAATTCCCCAGGGAATCTGTCTGGTCCTGGGCTCTGCTTTTTTGGGAGGTTTTTGATCACTGCTTCAATGTCGTTACTAGATATAGGTCTATTCAGATTGTCAATTTCTTCCTGTTTCAGTCTTGGAAGTTCATAGGTTTCCAGGAATATATCCATATCTTCTAGGTTGTTAAACTTACTGGCATATAATTGTTCATAGTAATTTCTATTGATTGTTTCTATTTCCTTGGTTTTAGTCATGATCTCTCCCCTTTAATTCATAATTTTATTCATTTGGGTCTTCTCCCTTTTCTTTTGGATTAGTTTGGCCAATGGTTTATTAATCTTATTAATTCTTTCAAAAAACCAGCTTCTAGTTTCATTGATGTGTTCTACTGTACCTCTAGTTTCTAATATATTGAGCTCTGCTCTAATCGTAATTATTTCCTATCTTGTGTGGGGTGATAGTTTAATTTTTTGTCCATTTCCCATTTTTTTTAAGGTGTAATGAGAGTTGGTTATTCTGGATTTTTGAATTTTTTTTGAGTGAGGCTTTGATAACTATATATTTCCCCCTTAGGACTGCCTTTGCTGTATCCCATAGGCTTTGGATCGATGTATCTTCATTCTCATTGGTTTCCATGAAGTATTTAAGTTCTTCTTTGATTTCCTGGTTGATCCACAGATTCTGAGCAAGATCGTCTTTAGCTTCCAAGTGTTTGATTTTCTTCTGAAGTTTTTGTTGTGTTTGAGTTCCAGTTTCATGGCATTGTGGTCAGAGAATATGCAGGGAATAATCTCAATCTTCTGGTATCTGTTGAGCCCTGATTTGTGTCCTAGTATGTTGTCTATTCTGGAGAATGTTCCATGTGCACTCGAGGAGAATGAGTATTCTGCTGTTTTAGGGTGGAATGTTCTGAATATATCTATGAGATCCATTGGTCCAATGTGTCATTCAAAGCTCTTGTTTCTTTGTTGATTATATGTTTAGACGATCTGTCCATTGCTGAGAGTGGTGTGTTAAGATCCCCTACAATTAATGTGTTCGCATCAATATGTCTCTTTATTTTGCTTATAGTTGGCTTATATAGTTGGCTGCTCCCATGTTGGGGGTATAAATATTTACAATTGTTAAATCTTCTTAGTGTATAGACCCTTTGTGAATGATGTAGTGTCCTTCTCTGTCTCTGATTACAGTCTTTAGATTACAATCCAATTTGTTGGATATGAGAATCGCTACCCCGGCTTTCTTTGAGGTCCATTGGCATGAATTATGGTCCTCCATCCCATCACTTTCAATCTGGAAGTGCCTTTAGAGTCTAAATGTGTCTCTTGTAAACAGCATATGGACAGGTCCTGTGTTTTATCCAGTCTGCAACCCTGTACCTTCTTATTGGAGCATTTAGGCCATTCACATTGAGAGTGATTATTGATAGATATGTTTGTATTGACATCATGTTGCCTGTGAAGTTCATGTTTCTATAGATTACCTCTGTAAATTTCTGTTCTGTGTAACTCTTGGGTTTGTTTCTCTTTTATAGAACCCCTCTTAGTATTTCTTATAGTGCTGACTTGGTGGTTGCATAATCTTTTACACCTTAGTGATCCTGGAAGCTCTTTATTTCTCCTTCCATTCTGAAAGTCAACCTTGCTGGGTACATTATCCTTGGTTCCATATTTTTTAATGTAATTTCCTGAATATGTTTGCCAGCCTTTTCTGGTTTGCCAGGTTTCAATTGATAGTTCTGATGTTATTCTGATGGTCCTCCTTCTATAGGTAAGGTATTGCTTCCCCCTAGATGCTCTTAAGACATATTCTTTGGTTTTATGATTCACGAATTTCACAATTATGTCCCTGGAGGTTTTTCTGATCTCATTGATCTTGAGAGCTGTCCTCTCTGCCTGTAGGACACAAATATTTGTTTCATTCCCCAGATCAGGGAAATTTTTATTCATGATTTGTTCAACTATATCTTCTAGGCTTCTCTCTCTCTCAACTCCTTCAGGGATTCCAATAATTCTGATATTGGAGCCTTTCATGGCATCATTTATTTCCCTAATTCTATTTTTATGGGATTTCAGCTGTTTGTTCCAAGACTTCTCTTGCTCCTCCTTCTTGATCCATCTGTCTTCTAAATCACTAATACTATCTTCAGCTTCACTTACTCTAGCTGTTAGCATACTTAAATTATTGCACCTCATTAATAGCCTTTCTACCCTTGGCTTTCACTTCTGTCATTAGGACTTCTATCTTGAGACTAAAGTTCTATTCCACGTTAGTCATTGCTTGAACAACTGCTGCCCTGAATTCCATTTCTGTCTTATTGTTTATGTTTATTTCCAGTAATTCTGTGACAATGGTTGTAGTTTCTTGGCTTTTCTTCTGTAGGTTGTTTCTCCTCTGTGTCATTTTGGCGAGGAGTGGTTGAGGGGATATTTAGCTGAATATATTAACCACTATCCATGTGAATTGTTCACTGGAAAGTTTTGGAGCAGTCAGAGGTCTCCACCGAACAGGAAGAAGAAAGAAAAAGAGAGAGAAGAAGAGAAAGGAAACAAAAAAACCCACAAAAACAAAAAACCAAAAAACCAAAACAAAAACAAAAAATCTGGCCAGAATGGGCCACAATGGTAGGATTTATATGGTACACAAACTACAACAGAGTAAATTAAAAGACCATCAATAGTAAAAAAAAGTTGAAGAGATCAAAAAGCAAAGCCCAACCCGAATGACCCCCAAGACCAGTATTTATATATTACAAAGGCAACACAGAAACATTGACAGACTAGGGCGGGAAGGTGAGTGCAAACTCTCCTTGTGGCAAGGTATGTATTTCAGATCCTCCTGGGTTTGTCTTATTATTGTTAGAGAAGTCTGCTTTCTAATGATATAGGAAGATTAGAGCTGGTTTGTATATAGGGGTAGTATTGAATAGGGATGCAGAATTACCTTGAAGCTTATAACTATATGTATATTTAAAAGAAAAAAGAATATAGGAAAGAAGAGAGAAGAAAGGGAGAAGACAGGCAAAAGGAACAAACAGATGCAACAACAACAATAGCAACAGAAAACACAGGTGTGTGTTTGAAAAAATTTCAAGGTAAAAAGTTATTATGGAGTGTTGTATTAAGTATTACATTGTAATAATAAGTGGGTTAAAAATTAAAAGAACAGGGGTGCCTGGCTGGCTCAGTTTTTAAGTGTCTGCCTTTGGCTCAGGTCACGATCCTGGAGTCCTGGGATCGAGCCCCACATCGGGCTCCCTGCTCGGTGGGAAGCCCGCTTCTCCCTCTCTCACTTCTCCTGCTTATGTTCCCTCTCTAGCTGTGTTTCTGTCAAATAAATAAATAAAACCTTTAAAAAAATTAAAGCACAAAAACTGTGAGAATGAATTTTTAAATATAAAGTGGAAACTTTAAAAGTGAAAATAGAAAAAAATTAAAAATGAAAATAAAGTGAAAATCTTTATCTATAAAGTGTACAGCTTTTGGGATAGTACCAGGAGCTTAATATATTACCTTTCCCCTGATGTTGGGGTTTCACAGTTTTGGTGTTGTCCTCTTGTTCTTTTGGCTTGCCTTCTGGGGCAGGGTCCTGCCGCACTGTTTTTCAGTCCCTTCTACCTGGGTGAGTCCCCCCCTCTTCCTAGGGGCTGGACTCCATGGCAACCAGATTTTCAGGCTTTAATTCTCTGGAGGGTTTGTTATTTTGTGGCTTTTTTCAGCTTTTCAGGAAGTCAGGTCAGAGTAAGATGTCTGCACCCAGACCTTCTTCCCAGAGAGAGCCCCTAGTTAGCAAGCATCTGGATGGTGCAGTCGCCCATAGCCTCTCCCTGTATCTTCCCCCTTGGCCACCTGTCACAACTGGGAGCACCTGCACCTGCTGGTCAGATTGGCTTCCAAAGCCCCTGCTTGTTATTTTGCTCCCACACCATGGATAATGCAACTGACGTGGGTCATGCGACCTTGTTTCTGCCCAGGGAGTCTGTAGTGCACCCCCACACAGGAGGAACTGTGATCATCAGTTTTTAAAAATAACCCTGAGTCTTCATATTCAAGAACATGGTATGACAATATTTTTCACATTTCAGTGATAGACACCCGCAGGTTTTATAATTATTTTTATATTCTCATGCATAACTGTCATGCAATTCTTGTAAAGTTTATTTGAAGCACTGTATATTTTGGGGGGGGTTAAAAATAGGGTTCTAAGTAATAAAAAATTGCCCAACAAAGAAAAGACCTGATCTGATGGCATCACTGGTGAATTCACCAAACCTTTAAAGAGGGTTAATACCAGTTATTTCTGAAACTCTCCCAACTAATTGGAGAGTATGAAACACTTCTTTAATCATTCTATGAGCCCATAATTACCTTGATATCAAAGTCAATCAAAGTTACTACAAGAAAACCACAGACCAGTATAGGAGGAGAAGGAGGAGGAAGAGGAGAGGAAGAAGGAGAAAGAAGGAGAAAGAAGAAGAAGAAGAAGAAGAAGAAGAAGAAGAAGAAGAAGGGAAGAAGAAGAGGAGGAGGAAAGAAGGAGAAGAAAAGGAAGGACAAGAAAAGGAAGGACAAGAAAAGGAAGGACAAGAAAAGGAAGGACAAGAAAAAGAAAGAGGGGGAGGGAAGGGAGGAATAGGAAGAGAAAAGGAGAAAAGCATATGATCATGTTAATTGAAGCAAAAAAGTGACAAAATTCAAATCTATTGCATGATAAATCAACTCAATAAACTAGGGATAGAGGGAAATTTTCTCAACGTAATAAAAGTCCATATAGAAGAAACCCAGAGCTAATAACTTACTCAATGATGAAAAACTGAAAGTTTTTCCACTAAGATCGGGAACAAGGAAGGAATGCCTGATTTGACTGTTACAATTCAACATGAAGTTCTAGCCAGAACAATTAGTCAAAAAAAAAAAAATGCAAAGAATTCAAACTGGAAAGGAAGAAGTAAAATTATCTCAGTTTGCAGATGACATGTAAACAGCCCCAAACACACACACACACACACAAAACTGTTAGCGTTAATAAACAAATTCAGTGAAATTGCAGGATACAAAACCAACACAAAAAAAATCTGTTTCATTTCTATACACTAAAAATTAAAAACCCAAATAGAAAATGAAAAAAAATATTTATAGTAGTATCAATTTTAATACTTAGGAATAAATGTAACCAGAAAGATGAAAGACTTGTACACTGAAAATTATAAAATTTTTGCTGAAAAAAATTAAAGAATATATAGAAATATAAATGGAAAGACACCCTGTGTTCATGGATTATATATTTAATATTAGTTAGGTAAATAGTACACTCAAGTACACTATGGAATCAGTGCAATCCTTACTAAAATCCCAATGACATATTTGCAGAAACAGAATTCATTCCCTTCTAAAATTCATATGGAAAATTTCAGTGGCCTCTGAATAGCCAAAACAATCTTGAGAAAGAAGAACAAAGTTGGAAAAGTCAAACTCCCTGATTTCAAAACTTAGTGAAAAGTGACCAGAGTCAAAATAGTATTTGCACTGGCATAAATATGTATATATATATATATATATATATATATATATATATATATATATATATCAATGAATTAGAATAGAGAGCCCAGAAATAATATATGATGAATTGATTTTTAGCAAGCATGCCAAGACCATTCATGGAAGAAAAAGACAGTTTTATTCCAAAAGATCATGTGGAAAAACTGGATGTTCACATGCAAAAGAATGAAATTGACCTTTACCTTGCCCCATATATAAAAATTAAGTCATAATGGATCAAAGACCAAATTTAAACTAAAGCTAAAACTATAAAAATCATAGAATAAAACATAGGGGAAGTCTTTATGATACTGTATTTGACAATTATTTTTTTGGATATGACACCAAAGCAACAAGCAACAAAGAAAAAAATGATAAATTACACTTTATAATCAAATCAAAATGTGCATATCACAGGATATTTATTATCAAAAGAGTGAAAAGATAATAAAAGGAATGGAAGAAAATATTTATAAGTAATATATTTGATAAGGGATTACTATCCAGAATATGTGAAGGACTCCTGTAACCCAATAAAAACAAGCAAACAAACAAACAAAAAAAACTCCCAAAAAACTCAATTAGAAATTAGGCAGGGACTTAAATAAACATTTCTCTAAAGATGCACAAATGGCTGATATGCACATGAAATGATGCTCAGTATCGTCTAATCATAGCGGAATATAAATCAAAACAACAATGTTATACTATTTAACTCCCATTAAGATAGTTATTATCAAAACAAAAAAAACCCACAAATTTACAAGTTGACAAAGTTATGAAGAAATTGCTACCTTAATACATTGTTGATGGGGATGTAAAAGGGTACAGTTGCTGTAGAAAAAAAGTTTGATGAATCCCCAAAAATTAACAATTGGATTACCATATGATCCAACAATTCAACTCTTTTTTTAGTCTATTATTATTACATTTATTTATTTTTATTAGCATATAATGTATTATTTGTTTCAAGGGTACACATCTGTGAATCATAATTCTTACACAATTCAAAGCACTCACCATACTATATACCCTCATCAATGTCCACAACCTAGCCACCCCATCTTTCCCACCCTCCTTCCCTCCAGCAACCCTAAGTTTGTTTCCTGAGATTAAAAGTCACTTATGGTTTGCCTCTGTCTCTGGTTTTGTCTTGTGTCATTCTTTCCCTTCCTCCCCCCATGACCCCCCCACATCTCAAATTTCTTATATCAGTGAGATCATATTATTTTTGTCTTTCTCTGATTGACTTATTTTGCTTAGCATAATACTCTCTAGTTCCATCCACATCGTTGCAAATGGCAAGGTTTCTATGGCTGCATAGTATTCCCTTGTATCCATTTGTCTGTTGATGGATATCTATGCTCTTTCCATAGTTTGCCTATTGTGGACACTCCTACTAAACATTTGGGTGCACTTGCCCCTTCGGATCACTACACTTGTATCTTTAGGGTAAATACCCAGTAGTGCAATTTCTGGGTCATGGGGTAACTCTATTTTCAACTTTTTGAGGAACCTCCATACTCTTAACACACTCCCTCACTGAAATGGACAGATCATCTAAGCAAAAGATCAACAAGGAAATAAAGGCTTTAAATGACACACTGGATCAGATGGACATCACAGATATATTCAGAACATTCCATCCCAAAGCAACAGAAGGCATATTCTTCTCTAGAGCACATGGAAAATTCTCCAGAATAGACCACATCCTGGGTCACAAATCAGATCTTAACTGATACCAAAATATTGGGACCATTCCCTGCATATTTTCAGACCACAGTGCTTTGAAACTAGAATTCAACCACAGAGGAAAGTTGGAAAGAACTCAAATACATGGAAGCTAAGCAGCATCATACTAAAGAATGAATGGGTCAACCAAGAAATTAAAGAATAATTTAAAAAATTCATGGAAACAAATGAAAATGAAAACACAACTGTTCAAAATCTTTGAGATGCAGCAAAGGCGGTCCTGAGAGGAAAGTATATAGCAATACAAGCCTTTATCAAGAAATGAGAAAGGTCTCAAATACACAACCTAATCTGATACAATACATTAATAAAAGAAAGAATAAGACCCATATGATACTCACAATAGATGCTGAAAAATGATTTGACAAATTACACATCATTTCTTGATTAAAACTCTTCACAGTGTAGGGATAGAGGTTCCTACCTCAATATCATAAAAGCCATCTAATGAAAACCCCACAGCAAATATCATTCTCAGTGGGGAAAAACTGAGAGTTTTCCCCTAAGGTCAGGAACACAGCAGGGTTGTCCACTATCACCACTGCTATTCAACATAGTACTAGAAGTCCTAGCCAACAATTCAACTCTTAAAAGAATTGAAAACAAGGACTGAGACAATTGTACAGTGACGTTCATAGCAGTTTATTCACAATATCCAAAAAGTAGAAAAACCCAAGTATCTATCAGCAGATGAATGGATAAACAAAATATGCATATATAGAATAGAATATTATTCATCTTGAAAAGGAAGAAAAATCTGATGCATGCTACAAAATGGATGAACCTTGAAAATGCTAAGTGAAATAAGCCAGACAAAAAAGGACAAGTTTTCCAATGGTTCCACTTACATGAGGTACCTAGGCTAGGTAAATTCATAGAGACATAAAATAGAATAGAGGTTACCAAGGAATAGGACAAATGTGGAATGGAGTAATTATAATTGAATAGGTATAAAGTTTCTGTTTAGGATGATGAAAAAGTTCTATAGAAGGATAATGGCTATGCTTGCACATATTGTAAATATACTTTATGCCACTGAATCACACACTTAAACAGGATTAAAATGCTGAATTTTGTGTTATTCATATTAAGCCACAACAAAACAAAATTTTAAAAATAGGGTTTTGATTATCATGTGTAACTGTTCTAACTATTCACTGCTGAAATGAAATGAGTTACCAAGTCATGAAAAGGCAAAAAGGAAACTTAAATGCATATTACTAAGTCAAAGGAGACAATCTGAGAATACTAATACTATATGATTCCACCAACTACACGACATTCTGGAAAAGGAAAAACTATGGAGACAGTAAAAAGAACAGTGGTTCTCAGGGGATGGAAGGGTAGGAAAGAATAGGCAGAGCATAAAGAATTTTCAGGGCAGTGAAAATACCCTATATGATATTATATGGTGGATACATGTCTAAACACACTGAGTGTACAACATCAAGGGTAAACCTTTAGGTAAACTATAAATTTTGTGTGATTACAATGTACTAAAATGTAAAAATGTACTATTTTGGTTAATGATGCTGATAATGGGAGAGGTTGTGCACATGTGGGGCAGGGGATATATGTGAATTCTGTATCTTTCTCTAACTTTTTTTTATTGTTACTTAATTTTTTTTCCCAGTGTTCCAAGATTCATTCCCCATTCCCCACACCCAGTGCTCCACCCAATAGGTGCCCTCAGTACCCACCACCCTGAGATGGCTCTCCCATCCCCCCACACCCCTCCCTCCAAGTCCCTCAGTTTGTTTCTGTGTCCAAAGTCTCTGTTGTTTCCTTTCTCTCCCTGGATTACCCTACTTCCCATTTACTTTCCTTCTCCTACTGTCCTCTAGGTTACCCCTTATGCACCGCAAGTAAGTGAAACCATGTGATACTTGGCTTATTTCACTCAGCATAATCTCTTCCAGTCCAGTCCATATTGCTACAAAAGTTGGATACTCATCCTTTCTGATGGAGGCATAGTATTCCATTGTATATATGTACCACATCTTTATCCATTCATCTGTTGATGGGCATCTTGGCTCTTTCCACAGTGTGGCAATTGTGGCCATTCCTGCAATGAACATTGGGGTACATATGACCCTTCTTTTCACTACATCTATATCTTTGGGGTAAATGCCTAGTAGTGCAATTGCAGAGTCATAGGGTAGCTCTATTTTTAAATTTTTAAGGAATCTCCACACTGTTTTCCAAAGCGGCTGCACCAGTTTACATTCCCACCAACAGTGTAAGAGGGTTCTCATTTCTCTGCAGCCTCTCCAACACTTGTTGTTTCCTGACTTGTTAATTTTGGCCATTCTGAATGCTGTAAGATGGTAACTCAGTGTGGTTTTGATTTGAATTTCCCTGATAGCTAGTGACGCTAGCTACATCATTTTTCATGTGTCTGTTAGCCATTTGTATATCTTCTATGGAGAAGTGCCTCTTCGTGTCTCTTGCCCATTTTTGATGCTCTTCTTTTTGGATGTTGAGTTTGAGTAGTTCCTTATAGATCTTGGATATCAGCCCTTTGTCTGTAGTGTCATTTGCAAATATCCTCTCCCATTCTGTGGGTTACTTCTTTGTTCTGTTGACTGTTTCCTTTGCTGTACAGAAGCTTTTTATTTTGATGAAGTCCCAGAAGTTCATTTTCGCTTTTGTCTCCTTTGCCTTTGGAGACGTGTCTTGAAAGAAGTTGCTGTGGCCGATGTCAAACAGGTTACTGCCTATGTTCTTTTCCAGGATTTTGATGGATCCCTGCCTCACGTTGAGGTCTTTCATCCATTTCGAGTTTGCCTTTGTGTGTGGTGTAAGAG
>PITA01017225.1:0-43957 GCA_004023965.1 Spilogale gracilis | reverse complement strand
TGCCTCCATCAGAAAGGACGAATATCCAACTTTTGTAGCAACATGGACTGGACTGGAAGAGATTATGCTGAGTGAAATAAGCCAAGAAGAGAAAGTCAAGTATCGCATGGTTTCACTTACTTGCAGTGCATGAGGGGTAAACTGGAGGACAGTGGGAGAAGGAAAGTAAATGGGAACTAGGGTAATCTAGGGAGGGAAATGAAACAACAGAGACTTTGGATACAGAAACAAACTTGAGGGACTTGGAGGGAGGAGTGTGGAGGGATGGGAGAGGCTGGTGGTGGGTACTGGGGACACCTAAAGCATGGAGCACTGGGTGTGGGGAATGGGGAATGAATCTTGGAACACTGGAAAAAAATTTTTTAGTAACAATAAAAAAAAATAAAAATAAATTTAAAAAAATTAAATATCTGATTAGATACTCAGATTGGTCCTCTCATTGGGGAAAACCTAAAACTTCTATATGAAATAATTAAATTTTGTTTTCTTAAAACATCAAAAAGCTAAAAATAAAATGAAGATCCATAAGACCAAAAATTGAATCCCAGAAATAAAGGGAGTCTTGAAGCAGCTTTTGCTTTGAGAATATCCCTTAAACCTCAGTGACTTAGACTTTTATTTTCATTAATTTCTATGATGGGGTTTAAAAGACATAGTCCAGTCCTTCTCAAGAAGGGAGTGGAATAGGAGATCCTCTGCCCTTAAGGCTTGGATTTTAAAATGCTCCCTTCATGGTGAAATGGTGAACAAAAAATAAATCTCTCTAGCCTGCCACATTCAGGAAAAGTTGCTTCACTTCTGTATAAAGCAAAAGTAAAGCAAAAGGGGAAATAAAACTCACCTGAGATTTGTATTAATAATTTGCTCCTCACATGAATTTTTAGCCCATATTCATATCATTTGGTGATTAAATCCAACCAACTTCAACTGTAAATTTAAAGTGGTCCCACACATTCAAATAATAGTGACTGATGGAAACATGTAGAAGCAAAACTAAATCTTACCTGCAAAACTGAATCTTAGTCCTAGGTTGCAAAGATCGCCACAAATAAGTCTGTAAAGGGAATGAGTAGTTCCTAGTCAAAAATAACTAAGCAAACAGGTGAGGCATCATGTGTACACACGGGCAGAAGAGAGAGGCAGTAGAAAGAGGGCTGCAAAGACTTTAAATATTGGTATTTTCGGCTACAAATTATAAAATAACAAATCTTGAAATGAGGGAATAAGAAACTACCAAAACTAACCAGGCAGCTTTGAATAAGTTATAGCAGAGTGAGGCCTGAAAAGTAACCAGAGAGCTTTCACACCCAAGGTTCTGTAGCAAAGACAGGGAGATTAGTACACATTCACTGGCATGACCTAGAGCTTTGTCAACTGCTATAAATCACAATAAAATCCACAGGGAGCTTGGTTATCTTGATGTTCCATAGACTTTCACACTGGTCACTAATATCGATGACATTATAGTCATTGGATATTCTAAGCAACAGGAACCATAAGGCATCTCATAACATATTTAACAAAGGATGTGCAAGATCTTTATTGGGAAAATAATAAAATAATTCTTATTATAAGAATTTAAAGTTCTTAACTTAAAGAATTAAATAGAGCAGTATACCAGGAAGAATCTATATTATAAAACATCAACCTTTCCACATTTTATCAGTAAATTAATGTAATTCCTATCAAAATTCCAGAAGGGATTTTTGTGAAACCAAAGAGTTTACCTTAAAATTTATATGGAAAATTAAAGGACATAGAATATCCAGTAAAAATTGAGGGGAAAAAATAAGTCAGGAATTACACTACCAGGAAATAATTGACACAGTGTGGTATTGGTATACAGGAAAATAAGTAGGCCAATGGGCTGAGAGAGAATGAGAGAACTGAGAAACTGACCCATCCATTTAGAGAAACTAATTTTGTGACGGATATGGCATTACAAAGGAATAAGAAAAAGATAGACTATTTAATAAATTTTATAGGAGCAACTGGCCATTGATAAAGGAAAATGTAAATTGGATTTTAAATCCACAGCATATACAAAAATTAATCTAGATGGATAAAAGACATAAATGTGGAAAAGCAAAACTTGAACATCTTTAGAGAAACAACACATAATGTCATATCTTTATGACATTGTATAGGAAGACATTACTTAAATAAGGCATAAAAATTATAAGCAAGGAAAGAAAGGATTGGTTTAAATGACTACATTAAAATAAAAATTCTATATTATAAAAACCACAATAAATGGAAAGATAAGTAACAGCCTGGGAAAATATAAGAACATAAAAGCAAAATATTAATGTGAAAAATATATAAAAATTCTTCCTAATCAACTTTTTAAAAAAGATTTTATTTATTTATATGACAGAGAGAGAGAGATCACAAGTAGGCAGAGAGGCAGGCA
Source organism: Spilogale gracilis (assembly GCA_004023965.1). Taxonomy (NCBI): domain Eukaryota; kingdom Metazoa; phylum Chordata; class Mammalia; order Carnivora; family Mephitidae; genus Spilogale; species Spilogale gracilis. The sequence continues at coordinate 41,544 of PITA01017225.1, read as the reverse complement.
GAGAGAGAGGAGGAAGCAAGCTCCCTGCCAAGCAGAGAGCCTGACGTGGGCCTCGATTCCAGGACCCTGGGATCATGACCTGAGCTGAAGGCAGAGGCTTTAACCCACTGAGCCACCCAGGCACTCTCTAATCAACTTTTTAAATAATAACCAAACAACCCAATGGAAATTAGTCAAATATGTATTTCAGGACAGTTCACACACACAAAAATACAAATGGCCAATAATATAAAAATAGATAGTCAACCTCAGAAGTAATCAGGAAAATGCTAAATAAAATAAGACATCACTTCATACTTACCAGACTGGCAAAAATGTAAAAGTATGAGAACAAATGGTGAGGGGATAGAGAAATAGAAACTCTCTGGGACATGTATATTGGCAAAATTGCAGAGAATAGTCGGTTGATATCAATAAAGAATATAGTGTACACACTCTACAGCCCAGCCATTTTTCTCCGGGGTGTGTATCTGGGACAACGCCCGCCTGCAAAAGGAGACACAGTCAAGTCACTTAAAGCATACATTTATAAGTATGACTATTCTTATGGACCTTGAAGGATATTAATATAGAAGATTACCATCTTCATCATCATGATTATCATCCTAAATCTGAACTTTATTTGTAGAAATTCCCATAGCACTGTGTACAGTTAGTGAGGCAAGCATAACCTTTATCTAGGAGGACATGAAAATTGACAAGCACATACATGCACGTATGTGCACGTGCACGCACGCGTGCACGCACACACACAACCTATAAAAGCATTTGACAAACTCATAAACTATTTATGTAATGAACTCCTAATTATCAGTAGTAATGGAATACAGACCTGGTACCATCCTGGAGAGGGCAGTTATTATAGGACCCAGACCTTATTTTAGACAGTAATTTCAACCTTCTTTCCTGTCAATTTCTGTAAACCTCTTATTTATTGAAAATGCTATTGAGGTTATTACCCCAGTCAGTCTGCAGTGAAAGACAGGAAAAAAACAACAAAGAGCTGAAGAATTTCAGGTCATCATTTTCTTTGCTAAGTTCTTAGCCACTTCAGGGTGAAGGAGTAAAAAGGGAGCTATGTTTACACAATGTGGTCAGTTCTCAAATCTCTAGTGAAAAAAAACTACTCCAAGTTTCATTTACTTTGCAGTGTCCATCAGATTTCTCTTTTTGAAGATCTTCTGAGTGAAGAATTAAGCTTTTTAGCAATAACATTACTAAATTGGGAAGGAGGGTGGACGTGCTGAACAATGATTATGAGGTCATGTTTATTAGCTATCAACCTACAAAACAAATAGGCCTTTCCAAATGTTCTGCAGAGGGGTTTATAGTCTTGGTAACATTGGATCAGAACAGTTTCCCCACGTTTCCAAACTTAAACATTGGATGCATGTGTAGTGAATCCATGAACTATAGCTCTGTAAATGCAAATAACCACCAGTAGCAATATGCAGAGATTAAATCTATGATTCTCTTCAGCACACAATTTCAGGTCTCCGAAGAACTTCCGTTCAGCCCCAAATTCTCCCAACACTAGATTAGCTGATTGCTGTGACTGTACTATTAAAGATTCATTTTTATGGTGTAAGAGTTCCTTCACTGATCAAATGTAAACGCTCCAGGGAGTGAATGCATTAAGCATCAGTCCTTTAAATCATAATGGGAATGAGAACACAGAGCCACCTCTACCTTCACTTTACAAATAATCAATTTTAAGGTCTTTAAAACTCAGCTATCATATATATTTAATAATTTCATTATTTGAAAGCAATCTGGGAGAAAATTCTAGCTAGGTTTTTATTTTGAATATCTAGACCTCAGGTAATATTTCCGTGTTTGAATCTGGCTTCCATACTGGAAAAACTAAATAAGAAATGAAAGTGTATATTTATGTGTTTAGTCCAAGGTTTGTGTGTACTCGTGTTCATCTGTTTATAGCAATTAAAGATCATAACAATTACATTTAGTAGAGAAGGATGTCTCTTTTGCCTTTTAGTAAAACTTTGATTTATGTAGAATATGTGACAGGCATTCTAGATAATCTTATTTTCCCAATTAGCTTAAGATTAATCCCTTAAATTCTGAAAGGTAACATATTTAAAAATAAAAATCATTGTAAAATAATTGTCTATCTGAATTAATGTTAACATTACATTTAATTTTTATTAAATTTTGGTTTTTTAAACCTTTATTGCCTGTCAAAATTGATATACCTTATAGGAGATGGAATACCTTAAAATCTATTCAGTTTTCAAAACAGAAAATAATATGGGAGAAAAACCAACCGAGTAATATCCTATATAAAATAGTCATGGTTGGGGACACCTGGGTGGCTCAGTAGATTGTCTTCTGCTTTTGGCTCAGGTCATGACCTAGAGTTCTGTGATGGAGCCCCACATCCCCATCCTGTCAGGCTCCCTGCTCAGCAGAGAGTCTGTTTCTCCCTCTCTCTCTGCCTCTCCCTCACACTTGTGTGCTCACTCACTCTCTCTCTGTCTCAAATAAATAAAGTCTTAAAAAAAAATGATGGTTAGAATTTTGCAGTACTAGTTTATGTTCTCCCAGTCTTTTCTTGTGGGCATATGTGGTTTTAACATAGTTGTAATGAAAATAAATACGAACTTTATACTGATCACTGAACCTTATAAGAATAATTTCTCATGTTTTATATGAGCTTTATATTTATAATTTTAATTAACAGTGAAATATTACAGTGACTTAATTAATTTTCCTATGGTTTAATATGTAATATGTATGTATTTTTCAAAAGATTTTACTTATTTGACAGAGAGAGAGATCACAAGCAGGTAGAGAGGTAGGCAGAGAAAGAGGAGGAAGCAGGCTCCCCACTGAGCAGAGAGCCTAATGTAGGCCTTGATCCCAGGACAGTGAGATCATGACCTGAGCTGAAGGCAGAGGCTTTAACCGAGCCACCCATGTGCCCTGAATATGTAATATTTAAATGCCAAGTTTTGATTTGTAAATGGTGCTGTGGCTAATTTTCATGAGTGTAGCATTTAAAAAAAATCTAAGCTAGATTATAAGAAATAAAGTTCTCAGTCAGAGAATGTGAGCCTTTTTAAAAATTCTTGATACACACTGTCAGCTTGCTTTACAGAAATTTATTTTTACCAATATACACAGGTAGAGTGTTGCACTAGAATTACCATTATCTTAACAGAGTTCACTAAATATAGTTTAATCTTTTTCTGGTCACTATTATGAATATCAGTGATACATATAGGCACAAAGAGTTAAAAGATCTTGAATATCTGAAGAAAGTCTGGAACTTGATAAAAGACTTGGTGATGTAAAGCCGTTTTTCTTTTCTTTTCCTCCTTTCCTTTTCATGAGAAGGAGGGGTAGTACCTTTTCTTTTTCTTATTAAGGTGGAGTGAAGTCTGGCATATGAATGACTTCTGGTCAATCTATTAAAGACATGTCTTGCTACAAAACTGATAAGTCAAAGTTGAAGCAAACTCCCTTTAAATTTTACTTCCATCCTCTAGAAAATCAAATTATGCCCTTCCTTGTTGCTAGCAATGTGTTTTGATTTGTGAGCATCATTAAAAATATAATCTATGTTTACTAAGCAACTCTTTTGGAAGGCAGGTAGCTCTCTGGAAGTTTGCACCCAGAATTTGATCCTTGGTTTGTAGATGGTGCCAGACCCCAACTATTTTTCTCAGTATGGTGACATCATTGTGTTATAAGCCCAGCTAGTATCTTTATAATCGTCATTCTGAACTCTAGTTCGGACATTTTACCAATGTCCCTATTGCTTAGGTTCCTAGCAGTCGGTATTGCCTCTTGTTCTTTTTTTTTTTTTTTTTTTTTTTTTTTTTTTTTTTTTTTTTTTTTTGAGGTGAGTTTTTCTGTTTTGTCATTTTGTCTTCCAGAAAGTGGTCACTTTTCTGTTCAAATAATTGTTGCTCTCCTTCTCTTCAATCTCCTACTGAGTTTGTAGGTATTTAGAATGATTTGATAACCATCTAGCTGAACTCCTGGGAGCTGATGATATATAAGTCTCCTACTCCTCCACCATCTTGCTCCTCAAGTCCTTGTGTTAGAACTTTTGCCACATGGTTCTGGTTTTTGGTAAAGCTAGCACATGCCCTTAGGAGCTTCTGATCACTAATTGGGACTTTTTCTCCCGATCTTCAGAGTCTCTTTTGTCCTTTGAACATTGGATTTCTTTATCTCTACTTTCTACCCTTTCTTGAAGAAATGCTTGCTATCCCACTTTTTTCTAATCCACAGGCTGCTGCTCCCCTGTCTTCAAATCCCAGTTCCAGCACTTACTAATGGCATAACCTTATACAAGTTACTTAGCTTCTGGCTTAGATTTCCCAGTATATAAAATAGAAATAATATTCCTTATCACATAGGGTTGGTTGTAAGTGCAGAATGTTTGAGCCTCACTCAAGAAATGAATACAAGAAATCTAACTTTATTTGCTATAATATAAATTGAGTTTTGCCTCCAATTTTTGCATGACCTGAGGTGAATTTTAACCCTCTTATCATTGGACCCACTCACAGAGAACTGGGAAAGATTGCATGTTGCTTGGAAAATGGTGAAGGCAGTATGGACTAGTAGTCTTCAGAGTTGCATGAGTATCATGGGTATTTTACATGTCTAAGCCAAGAGCGATGCCTGGAGTACACTAGCATTCTAGTCTTATGCCAACCTTAGGATGTGGTCCCAGGGACCCAGTTCCTGTGTTCATTCTAGATGTACTCCAGAACTATTCCTCTGCTTTGGGTACTTTTGCCCTGGAAAAGAACCTTTGGCCTTCTTGCTTGGGAATCACAGACCTCTCCCACCTGCCCAGACTAGTGTGTGTGTGTGTGTGTGTGTGTGTGTGTCTGTGTAGGTAGTGTTCAATTGTTGTTTTATCTGAGAGAAAACTTTTACTGAATCTTTTTGAAACCATAGCTAAAAGTATATTAAGAAAAATGTTTAGTTTTTTTTTTTTTTTTTTTAATCTAGAGTCTGGCTGGCTGCCTATGCTTTCTGCTCTGTTAAGAAATAACACATAGAGCTTGCTAACTTTATGAATGAGTGAAAGTAGACATGGCAAAAACAAAGAGAAAAAAACATCCAATTATCGGTAATCTCAAAATACTATCTGATGAAATGAGGGTTTAATAAAATTCCTCCTCCTTCCTTCTTACAGACAAAAAATGATGATGGAAGGGGCAGAGTGGTATTTTATAACCCTCACAAGCCAAACATAATACACCTTTTCTTATGAGTAATGAACTGACCAATTACAGTGTGTCTGGATTTTGGCTCCTTTCTGCTCTCACTTATTAGTTACTGAAAATTCAGGACTGTTTCACAAGAAATATTTGCTCATTTTTCTAGCTACTTCTGGGCCTGGAATTATTTTAGAAGCCCGAAGGTCCCGGAAATCTAGACACTGGGAAGCTGGGGTTTTCTGGGTTAAACCTCTCTGTGTTTTCTCAGGATGAATTGACCAAACGGTTCAATGTAGTACACCACTTTTACTCTGTGGGCACTTAACAAATACTTGTTGACTAATTGGCAACAACTCCTACTCTACTTGTGGGAAAATGGGTGGGTGGGGGGTAAAAATAAATTAGTCAGGCCACCATGCTTCCTCAGTAACCCGAGGGAAGAGTTATTAGTGGCTACACACAGTAACTGAAAATAGACATCTGGTCAGGAAAACCCGAAGAAAGAGGGACTACTGGGGCCACTTTCAGTAAACACTTACACAAGATATTTCAGTAACATGTGAAGGGAGTGTTTGAGGTAAGTTTTCTTTGGAAATCATTAGAAAAAACCCTTATTACCAACAGAGAGGTCATTGAAATGGGAATTACTAGTTTGAAATATGATGTCAGAGAGATTTCTCTTTTCCAACTCAGGACTCTTTCTGCTCTAACAAATGGGAGGCTGCTCCATGAAATAGCCAATCTTGTTTTAAGGAATTCAAAGCAATATTTAGGGAATATTAGTCAATACTTATTTTTTTGTTTGTCAACATTAATGCGGCTATACTTGAGTACAAATTAACTGTAGCTAAATATAAATTTACAATGAATTTCTCTTAGAGTCTAGACTTTCCATTATTTTGGAAGAATAGGTGAACATATGTTCCTTTATATGCATGCATATTTATAGTCTTGGATAGAAAGCCTTTTTCTAAGATGAGGACCTTGCCCTGATGCCTTTAGCCAACATTTGGGGTTCCAGCCAAAATTCTCAGGAAAGTTGACAGCCTGGTTTATCCCTGTAGGGTATTAGTCACCTTATAAAACTTCAGAAGTATTTATATCAGCTATACAAAAACACCTCTTCTATCTAAGAGAAAGTCGACCCTTTTCACCTAACTTAATAAAAAAATCAAAAGTCAAGCTATAACAATGTAAACTGCCATCTCTGAAATATCACCTTTACAATCATCTATAAATGATAGACCTCCAGATTTCCACATGCATGTGTAGTTCATGAATGACGTACACTTTATTTCAGTTTATTTTAGCTTGCAGAACAACCAGAGGCTCTGTTTTGGGTCACCAGCTGCCTTCTGCTCACTCCAGCTGATCAATAGCACTAAACAAATGAGGAGGGACAGGAAGAATGGAAAGGATGTCACTTGGAGGAAGGGAGAGCAGTGTGACTAAAATCTCCACATTTCTACAGTTGGAGGAAATGTTTTATGCCAGTGTATGTTTTATGTCAATCAAACATATAAAAGTTACTGTGGCTGCATATGGTCATAAAGATGCACTTTTAAACTCTTAAAAATAAGGTACCATAATTACATCTTATAGAACTCTGTGTCCCATGAGTCTCTTTGCTGTTTTTAAGATACCCATGGTGAATGAGGTAAAGCAAGTGGGAGGGAATGGGGAGAGAAACCCTTTGAGTTCTGTGTGCAGAAAAATGCAAAAGCTGTCCAGATTTGCATGGAGGATCTCTCTCTCTTTCTCTCTGATTTATTAACTTTAATAACGATGGGATCTCTCTCCATTTTGGTTTTTAGAACTGAAGTCATTACAGTTCAAGAATATTTTTTTCCCTGAAGTAATCTCTGGTGGTGTCAGTCATCTGGGAAAGTGAAACAGCTTTCTTTTTCTTTCTTTCTTTCTTTCTTTTAACCCTTAACTGACGTCCTAATCATTTCTGCTTAGAAGTTGAACTTGTGTGCATTCATCACAATGGTACCTGCTCAGCAGTAATAAACTTTGACATCAGAAATGTTTGTTGTTGAAGTTCCTGGTGTTCCCGAACAGTTCTAAGGGGCTATTTTGGAGAAGCAGCCCGTGGGGCAGTGGAGCTGAGCAGAGACGCTGTGATGGGATCAGGCATCCTTTGAGCCTCTGTTGCTTAAGGCGGCAGCCCATCTGGAGGTGGGACAGTGTCCTCTTTCTGAGCCAGAGAGATTCCATGCCTGCCTCTCTCTGCATTATGCTTCTTGACTCTCTGCCCATGTTAAGTTTGTCCAAAGCATTGCTGGGCAAGAACAACAGCCTAGACTCAGGAGTTTATGAATTATGAAGAAAGCCTTTAACCACTGATGTCCACCAGATACTGTCCCACTAATTTCATTTTATCTTCTGTAAAAGAACTAAATTAGACTAGATGGTTACAAAACAACTTGGAACAAATCTTCAGGTTTCATTTGAAGACAAGTGTGTGGGAAGGTCCAGTGGTGGCCAGAGATGAAATGCTCTATGTGATTCCAAATGTATCTAAGTGGAGTAGAATTCTCTCTCTGAGCATTAGCAGATAGGCTAATCAACACAGTTACCTGTCCCACCAGAGAAAGTGTGTATATGGGACAACACTGATTTAATGCTACTGTCATCATAGAAAGGCCTTGGAAGTTATGATTCGTCTCAGTCATGAGAAATTTACACAAGTCAATTGGATCTCACTTATATAAATAGAAAAAATGAAACAGCAAGATCAGAAAAGTCCATGTAAATTCAAGAATTAAGTAAACAGGGTGCCTGGGTAAGCTCAGTTGGTTAAGCGACTGCCTTCGGCTCAGGTCATGATCCCGGAAACCTGGGATGGAGTCCCATATCAGGCTCCCTGCTCGGCGGGAAGCCTGCTTCTCCCTCTCTCACTCCCCCTGCTTGTGTTCCTTCTATGGCTGTGTTTCTCTCTGTCAAATAAATGCAATCTTTAGAAAAAAAAAAGAATTAAGTAAACAGCCTTCTCTGAGTTCACCAGGGATAAAGACAAGCAAAGGTATATGAACAACTTAATGAGTTAAGTTATGAAGTCCCTGCCATAAGCCCATCAGTGTCACCATCAGGAATCTAGTGTTATTTCTGGTAATTTCTACAACCTCAACTGGATAAGAAGGGGCTTCTCAAAATTTTCTTGGTAAAATCTAATTATTTTCTTAGTAGTTTGGAATCTTTGAAGTAAAGGATGATTTGTAATCAGGTACAAAAATGTTTGAAAGAATCAAATATACAGTAGTGACATTTTGATGTTTAAAATATGTGCATATATTTAATTATTTATTTACTTGCAACATGTAAGAAAATTTTACCTGTCAAACAGATCAGGTTTTAGCATTTTCAGTTTACAATGAATAATAGAGTAATTGTTTTAGATCTGTGATTTTAAGTTGAAATTTTACTAAGTTTATATACAGTGTTATTTAAGAGAAAGTAATTCCTATCATTTCTAGAAATTTAAATCATTAAATATGTGAGTTATGTCAATACTTGGAGAAGTTTTGTTTGCTAAGTCAGATAATTGAATTCTCCTCCCAAAAAAGAAACCAAATATATTAAATGTACATAATGCATTTAATATATTTAAAGAAATTTTATTACCAACTTTATAAATTATTTAGTCTCTTAAAAGTGACTGCTGAACATTTACTGGACTTATAAATAAAATAATAAGATTGCAAGCTAAACTTAAAAACTTAAGGAAAAACTAGATTTTGGATTTATAACTTCAATAACTCAGATAATTTTAAAGCTAAAGGAAGCCTCATAAAAGGTTTTTTGAAGTGCACATAACACATCCTGAGGAAAACTTCACATTTATTATTAATATAGCTTAAACTGACTTAAGTCTAAAGTCGTTTAACCTTAACTCAAAAAAATACATATTTTGTGAGTCTATCCCATGCAAATTACATCTCTACTTGAGGTTATTATGCTAAACAAAATAAGACAATCAGAGAAAGACAATTATCATATGATGTCTCTGATAGGAGGAGGCAGGGCAGGAGGCCGTTGGGGGGAAGGGAGGGAAAAATGAAACAAGATAAGACTGGGGAGGAAGAAAAACCATAACAGACTCTTAATCTCAGGAAACAAATTGAGGGTTGCTGGGGGGAGGGGAGGGAGGAATAGGGTGGTTGGGTTATGGACACTGGGGAGAGTATGTGCTGTGGTGAGTGCTGTCAATTGTGTAAGACTGATGATTCACAGACCTGTACCCCTAAAACAAATACTACATTATATGTTAATAAGAAAAAAAATCTCAACCCCCTTCTTCCTTGCCCAAAGGCAGAATAGGTTGCATAGCTGTGATTTATATTAGCCAAGTAGCTGTTGTTGCAAAGCATATCCCTCTTGAGTCTATGGTTTAAACAAAAAAATTGCTCTTTTGCTGATATTTAGTGAGTGGTTCTCTGGAACTAGAGGGGTGGGGAGTCCCCAAGCCATAACTCAGGAACCAAAGTGGTTTTATTTTATGGCTAAGTCCTCTGGGTCATGCATGTCCAAGAACAAGATGAAGAAGGGAAACCAAGAGATTGTGCAAGAGGCTATGAAAGCCCAACCTGAAAGGGCACACACCACTCCCACTCCCTCCCAATTGGCCAGACTTAGTCACATGGTTAGGAAATAAGCCTCATTGTCCAGGAGGAAAAAGAAGTGGTTGGGGTCATCCCTGGGCTCTGCCATACTTCACAGGTAAATTTGCTCCTCCAAAAGAAATCCATGATATAAATGTGTCATTTTTATGGAAAACATTGATTGTAGTTTGGGTGGAGAGAGGTATTTCCACATCAATGTATATAACTGAACAAAAGAACTGGCAGTGAATTTTACCCCCTCACCCTAAGGCTGTCAAGCTTTTAAGGGTTTGTGCTGTTACCACAGCAACAAGTGTAGGGGAGACTTGGCAGTTATGTGATTAACAGAGGCATTATTGAAAGGATCCCAGGCCACACTGGGTTGTTTTTGATTTGGGTCCCCCTGAAATGTCCTCTTTAGTTGTCTGTATACCCTAAATTTAAAAAAAATGATGGCTATGTTATCTCTTCATCTTAATGTCCAGTAAGTCCAAGCTTAATCACAGAATAGAAAAAGTAAAGATTTTCCCCAAATGCCAGTGAATGTTTGGGAACTATTTTTCTTTGTTTAAAAGACTTTTAAAATTTTGTGTTTGTTTATTTGCTTATTTTTACCTTTTTTATTAACATATGAATTATTTGTTTTAAGGGTCTGGGTCTGTGAATCATCAGACTTACACAATACACAGCGCTCACCATAGCACGTACCCTCCCCACTGTCCTGTCACCCAGCCACCCTATCCCTCTGCCCCGCCCAAGCAGCCCTCAGTTTGTTTCCTGAGATTAATTATTTTTTCTAATAAATCATTTAGGACTGATCCAACTATTCCACTTCAATAGAAATAACTCCTTCAGAAACAAATAAAACAGAAAAGAGAAAAAATTTCACTACATATACAAAATTATTCATTTATTATTTCTTTCAATAATAGTATCTATATCATGAATGATCAGTTATTTTAAGTCAAAGAAAATAGTTGCTTGGGTGCCTGGGTGGCTCATTTGGTTAAGCGACTGCCTTCGGCTCAGGTCATGATCCCAGAGACCTGGGATCGAGCCCCATATCGGGCTCCCTGCTCGGTGGGAAGCCTGCTTCTTCCTCTCTCACTCCCCCTGCTTGTGTTCCCTCTCTGGCTGTGTTTCTCTCTGTCAAATAAATAAAATCTTAAAAAAAGAAGAAAATAATTGCTTGACTTTTCCATATTCTTAATAATAAGCATGTATAAAATGTTTACTATGTGCCATATTATTAAGCATTTATTTGGGGTCACGCATTTTTATGATTTCTGAACCAAATTAATGGTCTGAATAAATCAAACCCTATCCTACTTTTTCTCTGACTTTCATCTAAACATTTTCTACATATAATTATATCTTGATTTATTCACTCATTGTAAAACATTTTCTGTGTGATTACTATGTATCAAATCATGTGAAAGGCAATGTGAGATAACAAGAAATGTAGTCCTTATACTTGAAAGGCTTCATTTCAGAAATCTCAGAACTAAGTGCTCAGAACTAAAATGCCCCAGTTACAGTCCCAAATGATCTGTTATTCTAGAATGTAGGTTGGCGCAATAGAGTAAAAATACTTGCTTCCTAGTCCCATTTAGGATACTTTAGGCACGTTAACTTGGGAAGTTGATTTTAAGCAATTTAATTCACTAAATTATGTCTAAGGACATTCAAAATAGGCAGCAATACAAAACTTAAAAATCTCCAACAGGAAGAGAAGTTTCTATATTTGTCATAAGAACTTCCACATAGCCAGAATCCATTTGCAATAAAAAGCTCTTGCAACTATCAAGAATCCATTCACTTGGGTTATTTCACTCATGTAAGAGCTATTTATAGTTGATACTTTGAAGTGTATTCTTTTCAGTATCATTTTAAAAATGAGAATCATTCTGCATTTATAGATATATCCTGGCAAACATAAAAATTCTATGGAATAAGACAACAGTGTCCTCTGAAAGAACAATTATAAAGAATTATAAAAATTATGCACTGGTTATTAGTCATCCCATTTTGCTGTTTAGTACATTTTGCTCAGGTTAATGATTTTGTTACAAACCTAAAGATAACAGGTTGGTGATATCACGTTAAGATAGTGTGATAAATTCAAGTGTTGGTTTATCTCTTTGTGCTCTAAACACATAGCAATGATAGATGAACTTTGAAGAAAATAAAAAATGAATAGTCAGGCTCAAAAATGAGACCACTATCACTGTGGACCAGAAACAGAACAACGCCCAAACATAGAGCAGATGAGCCATATATCTGCTGGGTTCCAAGCAGCTTCTGGAAGCAAGGAATAATAACCAGGAGTCCAACCAGTATTGACTAAAAGGGACCAAAACTGTTCCAAGGAAGAGGAGAACAGAGCCAGATCTATTTTGTGTCTTTGAAATCCTTGACAATGATATAGTAATTCACAAATTTCTTGAAGAATATTGTGTTGATTTGTTTCAGTATTTTTTTTTATTTTGATAGTGAGAAGCAACTTGAGGGACTTCTAGTTGACCTCTCCTCCCAAAGACATCATTTCTGTGCAGGTCTAGAAGCTAATATGGGTGCCCATACCCAAGTATGTGTATGTTTCATCCAGTTAGACATTCATAAAATATTCTTAGGGTGAGGTTCAGGACCCTCTGGATAGACCTAGATCAACAATGCATTTGATACTTCACTTTTATGGCTGTTACACCATCATGGGATTTCAGGTCCCTAAGAATTAGCAGCAGTTCAGAGCCAGTATCCAATATTTACTGAAAGCTTGAAAATGTCTATTATTCCAATGCAAGTCACTCTGGCAAATAGTTACAACCTGTTTTGAGAAGGGAGAGGAGGAAGATTCATGATACCAATTTCTGGGAATGTAGCTGAGTCCTTCTGCGAGCAGACTGCCTTCCCCTTCATCCAAAAGTTTGTGTGTCTGTGAATTGGCTCAGGTCTGAGAATTGAATGAGATTGTGGCTTTCTATTGTGGTGATACAGACTCTTCACCAGACTTACAGTCTTTCTTAGTTATTAATATTAAGATTTGCATAGGCTGTACACTTATCTCAATCATAGAGACATCATAACCAATTAACCACTACCAAAGCTTTGGGTGACCCAAACTATTCTGTTTGCTACTTCAGCCCTGCTTCCCATTATAGTAACAATGCACACTATGTTCCTGGTGATTAATTGCTTTGACCTCATTGAAAAAAAGATCCAGTTGTCCCCAGGAATTTGGGAGGACTTTTCCAATGTCAGCACCTGACACTATCATCCACAGTTTGCCAAGAAATCTCACTACAGAGCCTATCAAAGATGCCATCTCTCCTTTTTCTAGTGTTATCATTCAGTCTTGCTGAAAGGAGTATCTGCTAAATCCACTAGAGAATAGTTATGGATGGGTGACCAAGTTGGTCTTAATAAGTCTCCAGCATTCTTGCCTACCTATGTTTATGGTTTTCTTTTTCTACATCTTATCAAGGACGTTGTAGGATTTCACCCTTTTTTCTTTAACATGGGCCATCATTGATTCTAGGTTTCAATGAACCAACCAAGAAATCTGTTAGAAACTAGGTCTGATAGCAGTGAAAGGTGGTAGGGGATCTTTAGGACAGTCAGTTTTTCCCTGCAAGAAAATTACTCCAGTAGGTGTCATTACTATTCTTAAGAGGAGGCTAATGACCTCAGACAGGAGAGGAAAAAGCTCTCCTACGAGAGCTAGTGAGAAGGAATATTGGTGGGATTTGATGATTCAGTTACACTGTTTCACCAATATCTATCCAAATGTCCTAAAACCAGTCCTTGGGGTTCCCTTATATGTGGATCAATGCCCCAACTTTAAGAGGCATATCAAGGTTGTAAATTCATCAGTGTCACATTGGTTACCTGAGTATATAAGGGTGTTAGAAATCTCAGCCATGGAGCTATAAAAAATAGAGATTCTTTCAGAGCAATTATAGAAGCCGTCTAGTTTTCTTACCTGTGCTTTAAGTTGTAAATTTAAATAACTAAACATTTAAAAATATTTTGTGTTATGTGGTATGATTATAAATAAATAGGCAGTCCACTCCACAGTTCTACATTTTATTTCATCCATAATATCCTATTAAAATGCTTAATTACTTCTCAAATTCTTAGCTTTAATAAATTGATGCTGAAAACTACTCACGAAAGGTTTTTAATATAAGAGTTTTATAACATACACACAAGAGGACACAAATCATGAAGGGCCATCTTGACAAATTTTTACAAAATGAACACACCTTTGTTACCAACACCCCGGTCAAGAAACAGGACAGTATCAAAATACCAGAAACCCCATGTACACAGTTTCAGTCAATAAAAAAGATAAAAACTATCCTGATTTTTAAATGTATAGATTGGTTTTAGCTATTTCAAAACTCTGTGTATAAATTAATGCACATTTTAAAATTAGCTTATTCCTAGAATAAACCCTCGTTTGATTTGTTAATTTTTGTTTATGGTTTTTGTATCTATGTTCATAGGAAAGACTAGTTTCTATTTTTCCTATGTTTTATTGTCCTACTGAAGTTTTATCATCAAGACTATGCTGGACTTATAAGATGAGTTGGGAAATATACAACCTCTCTAATATCTGAAAGATTTGGTTCAGACTATTGTTATTTCTTCTTGAAATATCTGGAAGTATTCATTGGTGAAATAATTTGATCCTGGAGTTTTTTCTTTATGAGATTTTTGTCAAATTAAATTAGCTTAAAAGACATGGAGTGTATTAGTTTCCTGTGACTGCATAACAAATTACCATATACTTTATGGCTTAAGAGAACAGAAATTTATTTTTTTCACAATTTTGGAGGCCAGCAAGTCCAAAATCAATGTCATCATGATCTCATTTCTTCCAAAGACTCTAGTGGCCAATCTTTTCTTGTCTTTGTCATTGGATTTAAGGATCACCCAGATAGTCCAGGATGACCTTATTTTGAGATCCTAAACTTAATAATATATATAAAGACCCTTTCTCTAAATAAGTTTATACCAATATGTTCCCTATGGACATATCTGTTTGAGGGGTCATCACACAACCTACTGCATAGGGCTATTTGGATTTCTTATTTATTCTTATAATTCTATATATTTATCTTTTGATTCTTTTTTTTTTTAAGATTTTATTTATTTGACAGAGAGAAACACAGCCAGAGAGGGAACACAAGCAGGGGGAGTGAAAGAAGGAGAAGCAGGCTTCCCGCCGAGCAGGGAGCCAATGTGGTGCTTGATCCCCGGTCTCTGGGATCATGACCTGAGCCACAGGCAGTCGCCCAACCAATTGAGCCACCCAGGCGCCCCTTATCTTTTTATTATTATAGTTTTAGTAAATTATATTTTGCAAGAAAAATTTCCTTTTTTTTAAAGAATTAAAAATATATTTGCATAAAGGTGTTGATTATTACCTTTTTAATGTTTGTAAAGTCTGTACTGATGTTATCTTCTCATTCCTGTTATTGGTAATTTATGTTTCCTCTCATTTTTTTCTTCATTAATCTTGCCTGGGGCTTATCAGCTTTATTAATCTCTTCAAAGAACAAAATGATGTGTTCACTGATTATCTCTTCTGAAATTTGCTTCCTATTTCATGGACTTCTATTCTTATCTATGGTTTCCTTTTTGGATATTTCATTTTCCTTTTCTTTTTCTAACTTCATAAGATGAAGCATAAATCATTGATTCTAGTCTTTTTAAATTTTTAGATTTCTGCTCTTAAGTCTATACCTTTTCCTTAAAGAATTCATTTGATACCTCTCTCTAAGTTCTAATATAGTATATATTAATAATATTTGACTTAAACCATTTTAAATTTGCATTGTAGTTTCTTCATGGATCATGGGTTATTTAGATATGCATCATTTAGTATTTGATATATATGAGAATTACTGTTCTTTTCTTTGTTATTTATTTTTAGTGTGCTTCCATTATATTCCAGGAACATATTCTGAATGATTTCTCTCAGATAATTTTTCTTCTAAAAGTCTTCCTTTTCTTATTTCTTTTAGTACATGTGTACCACTGGCAAAGTCTATTCTTTTTTGTCTAGAATATATATTTTTAAAGATTTGTTTATTTATTTGAGGGTGGAGGGGCAAAGGGAGAGGGAAAGAGTCTTAAGCAGAGAGTCTTAAAACAGCATGAAGTCAACTTAGGCCTTGAGCCCATGATCCTGAGACCAAGATCTGAGCCAAAACCAAGAGTTGGTTGCTTAACCAATGACACCATCCAGAGACCCTTGTCTGGAAATATTTTTATTGCACTTTCATTATAAAAAGGTATTTGTTCTGGATATAGAATTCTAGATTGGAGGTTATCATTGTCTTTCCAGTATTTTAAGAGTGTCATTTCATTGCCTTCTATTTTCCTTTATTATTATTTTTTTTTTAGAAGTCGGTTCTCATTTATTGTTGCTCCTCTGAAGGTAATTTGGTTTTTTTTCTGGTTGCTTTTAAGAATCTTCTCTTTGTCTTTGGTTTTCAGCAATATTATTATGATGTATGTAATGTTATTTCATTTATATTTATCCTTTTTGATTTATCTAGTTTGAGGTTCACTGAGTTTCTTGCACTTGTGAGTTAAGATATTACATAAGGTTTGGAAAATTATTGTCCATTATCTACTCAAATATTACTTTTTCCCTGGCCTCTCCATCCTTTTCTTTTTGAACTCCTATTATATGTATATGTGACCTTTTCATCTTATCCCATACATCTATACTATTTTTTGTGTGTTTTTCATTATTTTTTCTCTGTATGCTTTAATTTAGATTTTTTCATTAAGCTTTCTTCCAGTTTACTAATACTTTCTTCTCTTGTTTCTAATCTGCTGCTAAACCCATCTAATGATATGTTACGTTGGACATTGTATTTTTCAGACCTAGAATGTCCATTTGATGTTTTTGAATATAATATTTGTATTCCCTGATTACTTTTTCTTTCTATCCATTTTATCTATGTTTTCTTCTATTATCTGGAATATATTTATAATAGTTATTTTGAAGTCTTTGTCACATATTTTTTTGAATATTTTTGAATCATCTTTGGTTTGATTTGGTTATTATTCTTTGTTTCTATTCTTGTTTTGTTTTGTTTTGTTTTGTTTTGTTTTTGGGTTATGAGGTCTTCCCCTTCTTCTCCTTCTCCCCTCTCCTCCTCTCCTTCCTCCTCCCGCCTCTTCCTTCTTTTTCCCCTTCTTCTTCTTCCCCTCCTTTTCCTTTTCCTCCTCCTCCTTCCTTTCTTTAGGAGTTTCTTACTTTTATTTGAATGCCAGCAGTATATATGCAAAATTGTAGATATTTCAGATAATTGAGTCATCCTTCTCTCTGGCAGGTCTACCTGATACCCATTATAAATCAGGGATTATGTAAGTCAGGGCTGGATTGCCAAAATGTAGTAGGCAGTCTACATTTGGTGTGCCCCTGGCGATTCTGAATTATCAACTAAGACTGAGGGCCTAAATTCTAATCCCTTAGCTTATAGTACTGTCGAAAGCTCTGTCTGCTTTAGAGATGGTTTCCACTTTGACACATGTCTTTAGAGGACCAATTGCTGTCAAACTTGAGGTCCCCCATTTTTTCCATGTATTAAGGTAGTATTGTTCAGATTTATACCCACTCATATATTCTCCCCGTAACACTGGAGATTCTCCACATTTCTCTTCTGCCAACTGGCAACCTGTTAAATGCTTCTAAGAGAGCCAATAGAAGGTGCTATGAATCTAGGGAAGCAAGTGTTATGAATGGATCTAGAGGATAATACTGAAGAAGAGACTTATTTATTCCTGTTTGCTTTATGTGAACTTCCTGTTTCCTTCTGTTTCTTATCAATGGGTCCCCAGGCTTTCTTTCACACCAAATGTGACCATTCATTCAAGACCCAGTAGTTAAATCCAGTTTGCAGTTTTTCCAACACTTGAAAGAACTAGCCTTTTTGTGCCCCCTTAGAGACATAAGAATTAGCCAGCTGGGACCATCTACCTAGAAGCCGGGACTGCAGCCCCATGGAAGCCCTCCTCTGAATTCACAGGCATCAACTGAGTAGCACTTCTTTTTCAGAGGTCTAACTTTCAACATTTTTATGGTCCTCTACTCTAAATTTTTACATTTTACTAATTCTAACCTTTTGTGGTCATTCTCCCAAGTCTTGAGTGTGGTAGCCCTTAGTGGGGTTCTTTTGTTCTTTTTGGGTTTTTTTTTTTGTTTTTTTTTTTTTACTTTTTTAGTATAAATAGTATAAATATATATACTCTCTGTTAAAATAATTGTTATAGTTTCTGTTTCCTGATTTTGCTATGAATGATATGGAACATTTCTTTATTAGCAAACAGCATGATTGTGTACTTAGAGAATCAAGGAATCTATGAAGATGCTACAATAATCACTAAATGGATTTAACAGGGTCAAAGGATATCCCCTCAAAATATCAAAATCTTTTTATTTTGTATACTATCAATGAAAAAAATGGGAGGGGATGGGAGTAAAACAAGAAGCATTTACAGAAGTCTCAAAAAAACTGAAATACTGAGGCACAAATTTAATGAGCTATGGGAAAGTTTATACACTGGAAGTTATAAACTTTGCTGAGAGAAGTTAAAAACCTACTAAGTGGAGGGACACACTGTGACAGTTTAAAAAGATGTCTACGAATTTTTGGTCCTCCTCTCTTCAGGAGGTGGGTTCTCATTCCTCTTCCCTTGAAGTGTGGGCTGTATTTGTAAAAATAAAGCCATGAAGGCTCATAAGCCTTGGAAGAGAGTAGAAAAGGTGCTCATGAAGGGTTGGCAATGCTCTGTTTTTTAATACGGTCGCTATGTATGAATTATTTTGTTTTTGAAAAATCAGTACAATGTACAATGTGTACTCACAATGTGCACATTTTTGTGTGTATTATACTTTCATAAAATGTAGAAATAAACATGTAAAATAAAAACCTATGGTAGACATAAGTGAAATGAAATATCTTGAAACAAGGATGTTCATTATCATTGTTTCTATTCAACATCATACTAGAAGTCCTTAGATGGCACAGTTATGTGAAAACTAGTTATTAGCTTTAAAAGGAAAGACTCAAACTGTCATTGTTTGCACACAATATGATTTCTTCCATATGTAGAAAATGCAAAATACCAGATAATCCATTAGCATTAAAAAATGGATTTAGAATTTTTATATACAGTGACAATTATAAAACAAAAATATTTTATATCACTTATATATACACACATTTATTTTTTATTTATAAATACCATGTAACAATGTTATTGAACAAAAATAAACAGTATTCATAATAATATCAAAACATCAAATAAATGGGAATAAATCTAATAAAAATGTGTAAGACCTCTACAAAGAAAACCATAAATATTAAGAGTTTTTTTTAAAGATTTTATTTATTTGTTTGACAAAGAAGGAGACAGCAAGAAAGACAACACAAGTAGGGGGAGGGGCAGAGGGAGAAGCAGGCTTTGATGGGGAAGCAGGCTTCCTGATAAGCAGGGAGCTGGAGGCAGGGCTTATCCCAGGACCAGGGTTATGACCTGAGCTGAAGGCAGACGCTTAACCAACTGAGCACCCAGGTGCCCCATTAGGAGATATTTTTAAAAGACCTTGATTTATTGGAGCACCTGGGTGGCTCAGTGGGTTAAAGCCTCTGCCTCCAGCTCAGGTCATGATCTCAGGGTTTTGGGATTGAGGCCTGCATCCAGTTCTCTGCTCAGCAGGGAGCCTGCTTCCCCCTCTCCGTCTGCCTGCCTCTCTGCCTACCTGTGATCTAACTCTCCGTCAAACAAATAAAAACTAAAAAATCTTTAAAAAAAGACCTTGATTTATGGAGGAATTCAACATGTATATGAATTTGAATACTAAATATTATAAAGATATTAATTTTCCTCAAGTTGATCTTTAGATGCAAAGCAATCCTAATCAAAATCTCAACAGGTGAGTGATGACTTAGATTTCTTCCTTTGAAAATTAGTTATTTGACACAGAAACAAACTGAGGGACTTGGAGGGAAGGGGGTGGGGTGATGGGAGAGCCTGGTGGTGGGTACTGAGGGCACCTATTGCATGGAGCACTGGATGTGGGGAATGGGCAATGAATCTTGGAACACTGAAAAAAAATTTAAGTAACAGCAAAAATAAATAAATAAATTAATTAATTAATTAATTAAATTTAGTTATTTGATTATGGTGTTCACTGTCATTAACAAAAGTCATCTGTACAGATTTTGAGTGGTTATACAAATATTGAGGAAGTGGGCTTTCCTATTGCACAAGTGCTCATGGTTTCTGGGCTTAGGTCTACATAATGTTTCTTGGGTAGATGACTGGTTAGCTAATTTAACAATTTAGTGTAATTTATGATCAATGGATAATAATTGCAAAGTAATTGTATAAGAACATATGCTAAAGACTAAAATGTGCAAATTAAATTCTACCATAGCTAGAATTAATTATTTCAAAAAGTCAAAATATAGGTGCCCCCAATGACTTGGTTTTACTTATCAATGCACTATTTTTAGAAGATATAAGATAATAATTATATTATGAGTCTATGACAAAGGCTGGAGGATGAAAACCTTTGGATTTTCACTGTATTGTATTCAAGGAAGCTTTTTGAAAAAGACATCCTTCAAGAATGAAGATGGTTCTGGATCACTTCGAACATTATAATAATTATTAAAGTACTAGTATGATTTTTTTGGTTTAATTTTAGTTTACAATATCATCAAACAGAAATGCTTATGAATGTTTCCCCTCACTCTGAGACTCAGAAAAAGAAAAAAAAGCCCTTCCCTTTCAAAGGAATTCAAAAAGCAATGATCTCCTCCTCCCCATCTCTGGCATATTGCTTTATTATTCCTTCTCTTCTGTTCTTCTCCAAAGCCTTGCTTTCACATTACAAACAGGTTCATTTCTCTTTAATTCAAAAGCAAACAAAAAGTTTTCTGTGAAGCATAACCTCCTCTTGCTAAATACCTGTTTCTGTTTTTCTCTTCACTCAAGCATCTTCAAAAATAATATACCCTGCACGTTAATGTATGTTTATTTTCTAAGAGGCCATTAACCTTGTCTCTTGTCAAATCCTATCATTCCATAATTATTTAATATGATACTACATTCAGTTCTTATTTGCTTTTCCCCATCCTCTTCAACCTTCATTTTGCCACTTCTTTCTCCTTGAAGTTGTTTCTTCAGTTTGCTCCCACCTCTCTGTTTCATCTTGATCTTCTTCACTAATTCTTCCTTCTTAAATGTAAGTGTTCAGCAAGATTTATCTCTAATAATTTTCTTTTCTCAACCTCTGTCTCTTCCTGGATGATTTCATTCATCCTCTCACCTTTAATTTTTACCTATAGGGAAAACTTGTGTTTCTACCATAGACCCGTCCTTAAATTCCAACTGCTTATTAAATTTTTTTACCAAAATATCCCACAAGTAGTCAAAATCAACATCTCAGACAACTTTCTGTCTTTCCTTGTCCCCCACCTCTGTAACTATTTTACCCAGTATTCTGTATCCGCAGTCATAATTTAACATCTACCCAGTCTCCAAGCCTAAAACTCAAAGATATTTATAATCTTAACTTTCTTCATCCCTGAACATTTCCAATTAACCATCAAGTCTTAGCTATCCCATCTCCCAGATGTCTCTTGAAGGTAGCCCTTCCTGGTCACTTTTCTTACCATTGTTTTAGTTCTGTGTCTTTCCATCTCTTATTTGGACTTTTCCATATCTTATTTGTTCATTTCCTTACCCTCTTGTCTCCAATCTTCTCCCTCTCTTCTTTATCTACTAGATGTATTTATTAGAATGCAAATCTGACACTTCTCTGTTTTCAGCCCTCCTAGGGTTCTCCTCTACCAGTGCCCATGTTCAAGATCCTTCAATTGACATTGAAGGCCCTTGCTGATCTGGCCCATGAATGTCTCTCCAGTTATCTCTAGTAATAATGAACTGCCTCTTCTCTGAAATTGTTATGTAGCTTATTTCTCTCTGTCTTCATTTATGCTATTTCTTCTTCCTACTGTGCTTTCCCCAGCTTGTCCAATCTGAAAGATTCCTATCTTTCCTAATACTTTATAACTGCTTCTGATGAGCCAATCAATAATTGCTTTGTTTTGTTTAGTGCCTTCATTTTTCTAGTACTGCAGCTACCACAGAGGCTATTGTCTGTCTCAAACACTACACTGCAGATTCCTTGAGAACAGGAGCCATGGCTTATATTTTTTCTAGTATCTTGCATAGTGCCTCGCACATGGTAGGTGCTCTATTTATTGAATTGAAATAGATCTCTAGCAGAAGCATAGTAATTCATGAATGAAAAACAGATCAAATTGGGGCACCTGGGTGGCTCAGTTGGTTAAGCAACTGCCTTCAGCTCAGGTCATGATCCCGAAGACCCAGGATGGAGCCCCACATCAGGCTCCCTGCTCGGTGGGAAGCCTGCTTCTCTCTCTCTCACTCCCCCTGCATGTGTTCCCTCTCTAGCTGTGTTTCTCTCTGTCAAATAAATAAAAAATCCTAAAAAAAAAAAAAAAGAAAGAAAGAAAAACAGATCAAATTGACTGATTAATTTAGTAAAACCTCATTGTCATGCAGTTTGTGCCAACTGTACTAGCTTCTGAGGATCAGAATAAATGAGAAATTATAGTCCTTGTCCACCTGGAGCATAAAATTTGAGAATTATCAGTGTCTTCCTCTTCACCTTGCTGTGACAATGGTTTCCTGCCCTCCGGGTTGGTCTGATTTCTCTCTTCTCTGTTTCTTGTAGTCTGTTTGAATTTTGTGCTAATCTAAATTCCTCACAAACATCTTCCATCACCTGCTCATTGATCCATGACCTGTTCTTTTGACTGAATTGCATTTTAAAGGTCCCAGGCTTGACTTTGCTGGTTCTAATGCTGACTGCTGTGAAATGACCCCCATCCCAAGTGACTATCATTCATGTTTTTCCAAAAAAAATACAATGTACCTACAGTGTTAAGGCAAATAAGCCAATGTCATATTAGCAAATATGGTAAATTCAAGACCAGTAGACCAGAAATAACCTGCCTCTTGTTATCTTATGCGGTCATGTGCACCAAATTGGAATATTTCTTTTCTCAAAGGTGGGAACTGAGTCAGAGGCCATCTGTGTGGCCTTGCTCACCAGTCCTGAGTGACTAATAATTAATTTAGGCCAAATGTAATTACTCCCTAGTTAACAGTAGTTTTTCTGCACTTTCCTCAGTTGGCTCTGGAGACACACTGTTGAGTGTGATGTATGACTCTTGGCACAGAACGAAATCTGAGCTGTGTGGAAGGACATAGACAGGGGAAGCTGCACTATGGCTTGCTAATGAATTTATTGGTTCAACACTCTTATCTGAAGGGCAGCAGAGAGGTGTTGTCAAAGAGCATGAGCAAAGAAAGAATAGGAGAAACTTCACTTTCTACCGCTTTTCTTACCACCTCCCTTTGTACTGTAAAGCAGTTTACGCTGCTCTAAGGGAAAGGGAATAGTGTGTTTGTTGAAGATGGGGAGTGACCTAGAGGAAGGAGTTTACTCAGAGGGAACTAGACATTTTTCTGTCAGAAGTTATAAGATCAAGCCAATTTGTAAATATTTCAGTATATTAAATTTTCTTATAAGTGATGAAAGATCTTTAGCTGTTCTGTAACCAAGTCACTACATTTATATATTGTTATGATCTTTCTGTATCGAGCAATGTTTTGTTTTGTTCTATTTTCTTGAAAACAAAAATTGAAAGTGTTTCATTGGAGTTTATTCCTACTCCATAAGGACATATAAAGGAAATAAAAAGGGAAGGAAGTGAGAAGAGAAGAGAGGGAGGGAGAGAGGAAAGGAAGGAAAAATAGAAAAGGACAAGAAGGAAGGAGAGAGGGAAGGAGGAAGGGAGGGAGAAGAAAAGAGTAATTTTTACTTTGTAGTTATTGTGTACCAAAGTTAGACCAAATGGCATTTGTCTGTCTCCAACCCCCACCACAAACTTTTACATTAGGATCATGGACGGCCAGACCAATCTTTTCCTTCCTAGAGAATACCAGAAGTAGGCTTTCAGACTTCCAAATAATGTGGGCTCAACCTCACCATCATCCTTGTCCACATATCTTTTGGACATATCCCACAGAAACTTCAGCAAAGGTAAAAATGACTTGACTAGAATGAGAACCTGTCTTTATTTTTAGTATAAAAGATTATAAGAAATGCAAGTTTTCATTAAACCACCATAAACTCATTAGAAGAATTCTAATGTGGGATTTGGAAGTTCTCCACACAATATAACCAGTGACAATTATTTTCTACCTAAAGTGAAATTGTTTTAAAACGTGTTTTGGAACTTAGACCTTGCTTGTGTTAATTCCCTCCAGGTTAACACCAACAGAGACACCCTTGGAGTCAAATAGGCTGAGTTTATTGACTTGTTGCAATGAGGGAGAATGTGCACCGCAGAGATGGTGGGCATCTCAGTCAGAGGGTGTTAGAAATTATTGGAGGATTTGGGCTTGTGTTAGGTGATTTGTGGGAGAGTTCATGGAGGCAGGGCTTTGCTCTGGTTTGGATAATGTCAGGAAGTGGAAGTAACCCACAATTGGGTTTCTAAGTAAATTCTACCTAATAAAAAGGAGACTAGAGAGAACAAAGCTATTGGTGAGAAAGCAGCCATAACTCTTACCACCTAGATAGGGGAACACATTCATGTTTTTGTCTGTGTTCAGAAAAGACCAAGGAGTGCTCTCATTCTTGTCTCAATTTACCATGGATACTGGGTGCCTAGGCTGATGTGGGTGTTTTGTGAAATCGCTATGTTCCACCAGAGAAAGGCCAGGCGTCGCTGGCCATTCCGGGCCAGCTCTCGATGTCAGGCAGTGCTTTCCTCCTCTTCACCTGGAGGCTAGAATTCCTTGAAGTGAAGGCAAATGACAGAATTTTGGTATATAATCTAGAAATCAAAATAAAAAGGCACATTTGTCTCCATTTCCCAAAAGCCTATAAAGGGAAACTAGTTTTTAAGGTCAAATGAATGTGAAATAAAGCAAAGAAGCTGATTATTTTTGAGATGTTGCTAATAAAAAGATAAAAAGATAGCATTCCTATCTAGTCATTCAAGACATTCTGCATATTCACTTTTTTATATTATTATTACATTTTTAACCTGTGATAATATATTCATAAGTGAGCTTGTTTTGTTATTATTTAGAAAAAGTTATTGAAAAAAGGCAGGGGTTTACATAAATATTTTATGTAAATCTTGTATTTAATAAGACATGAGATATATAAATGTTTTTAAATATATATATACTATAAACATAAAATGCTATTTAGTAGAAAAAATTTAAATGAGATAGGTTTTCGTATTATATCTCAGGACTTAAGACAGGTCTACCTCATGAAGTCTGGGTCAAAAATGAACAAAAAGTTGAGAACTTAGACTACTTGTCAATGATTCAAAAAAGCTAGTAACTAGAAAAGCAGTTTTCCTTTGAACTCACCCTCAAAGTGCCTGGACTTTTCAACTTCAATTTGCTGGTATAGATTTGGCTTTCATTTTGTAAATATAAAAAAAAAAAATGTTTGAAAGGTAGTTAGAGACTAGAATAGAGATAAGACACAAACCATGAAAGCAAAGCAAACTGAAAAACCCAAGTGAATACTGTGAACACTCCCAGACTAAACTGATCGAGTGAGTGAGTTTAAAACATATTTGATATTACATTTAAACCTGACATGTTACTTCTTAAATGTTTAAATTTGTGTTGGAAGGAGTTCCGCAAAGATCCCTGAAATTACTTATGGCTTCAAGGATAGAACAAATTGTTATTCCTGAGATTTTGCTAATGGACAGCTCAACAAATTTCCAAATGCTTTTTAAATAACTCAATTTTTGAACTTGGCAGAGTACATGGTGGAACAAGAAAAGATTGTTTCTTATACATTGAAATCTTCCTTCATATGCCAGTCACACAATTTCTATGCAGTAAATGTATTCATATTTAGGGTCGTTTGCCTTCAAAAATATCACCAAACATGAATAATCTACCATATACTACTATTTCCACAAGAAGCCACGGTCCTAGAAGAAAAGGCAATTTGCCTGAGCAGGTTTAGGAGAAACACGGACATTCAGTCTTTGAAGAAAATCACAAAGGGGAAGCTGACTCAAGTTGAGTCCAGCTACTTTTGGCACAAATCTCTAGCCTGTTCCTTTCCCAGGCCTGAGTTGAAAATAAATGGGACATTGTGGTAGCCCTGGCAGAAAAACTGTTTTCCAAATTTCTGTACACTGTGAAAATACTGCTGGCAGGGACTGTTGTGTGCAAAGCGATGTACTGGTGGCATCTAAATAAAGACGGTTATATGGGTATGATACTGTAAACCATCAGAATGACGTGGCCTTCATTTTAAAGAAAACCTTAAAGCCATAAACTGCTGCAGCTCTAGAAAATGGGAACACACGGACATCTCCATTAGCCTGTATTCGAGAAAACAAGGGGTTAGTGGGTCCACGTGTCAATCTGAACTCAGATTGGCCAAATTTCCTCTGGGTCCTTTCCTGGAGTTCAGGGATGGCACTTTCTAATCTTCTTGAGATTCTAGAAACTTCCCATGTCTTTATAACCTCCAGCTATAGCTTTCTGAGGGGGAAGGTGGTAAGAAAGACCCTCAGGTGATGGAAAAGAAGTTGTATTTCAGGAATCATTCATGGTGCCATTTGAACAGATAAAAATGAAAGCCTGTACTGAACAAGCACTTCCATTGTACCAGTTATCTTTCTAAACACTTGATGAGGGTGCCTGGGTGGCTCAGTCATTAAGCTGCTGCCTTCAGCTCAAGTCATGACCCTGGAGTCCCAGGTTCAAGTCCCGCATTGGGCTCCCTCCTCGGTGGGAAGCCTGCTTCATCCTCTCTCACTTCCCTTGCTTGTGTTCCCTCTCTGGCTGTGTTTCGTTCTGTCAAATAAATAAATAAAATCTTTAAACACTTGATGAATGTTAAGCCATTTACTGTTCATCACAACTCTGTATCTCCTCATTTTGCATATGCAGAAAGCAAGACACAGGAAAGGCAAGTATTTGCCCAAAGTTACACAGTTTATAAATGTGGGAGTCTGAATCCAAACCCAGGCATTCTGGTTCCAGAGCCTGAGCTCGTAACCATTCTGCTACACACACAGGCTTTCCCGTTTGCACATGGTTTCCTCTTCAGATGGCTAGGCCAGTCCTGAGCCAGAGTGTGCCAGGTGTGGCAGATACTTCCTTACCTTCTAGTTAAATAAGTAATAAATGCCCTGTTGAGAATGAAAATTATGTCTTATTAGGGATTGCCTCCAACCCTCAGCAAATATCTCAGAAGGCTTTGTGGTATTCCCTTTCTTGCATGCTTCTTTGTGTTTTGGGTCAAATCAAATATCAATTTGGGTTAAGTCATTCAGCATGTCCATGAAGATTTGTGCTCTGGATTCAAACAGCAAGATTTCATTTCCAGGTGAGAAAACACAGACTTGATGGAATTGGGATGCACAGGTAGAAGTAGATAATCTGGAAGAGTGTATTCCAAACAGTTTTGGTGGCTGGAAAGAATGGGATGATGCCAACATGTGGGAGACAGAAATTACATATTGTTATAGTTGGTCTGTGTTGTAGGTCTCTACACGGTAGATCAGGTTATCGTATGACCGACGTTTGACTGAAGAGTTTATCCCAATTAAACTTGGAGTGAGGTACTGTTTATGACCGATAAACATTTTTGTTATTATTTTTTAAATCCCTAGGTATTTAGGTGTGAGAGAACTAAGTTTTTAGAGTAAATGTTGAAAATTAGATTTTCATAATAAAAAAATCAAAGTCCATTTTATACATTTGCTTAACTTCAAGGAAATTAATTGAGCAAGATGTTTACATTTTATTTTAAATTATGCCCTTAAATATTTAATCTGAAAGGTTAAGTCTTGAGCATATAGAGCAAGCCACATAATATTTGGAAAGTGTTGCCACGTAAAGTTTTCTTTCATCTGGTAGAGTTTCTGTGTGAATCCTAGGGCAGAGGTAGTGTTATTTTGTGATCTAAAAATAGAGGGCAACATTGAAGGGAAAAATTTCCCCTCTCCTTTTGATGAGGATAAATGGTCTGGGCAGTGGCAGTGAAACTGGGTAAGTGGAGAGGTCATGGCTCAGAAACCAAGAGAAAAAAGGTCTAGAGCATTACGTGCCTGAGTGCATAGGTTCTTTCTCCAGAAGGCAAGAAATGGCCCTTCTAGTCCTTTCTCTACTCAACAAATAGCCCTGATAATCCTTTGAAAGTAAATCTGATTTTATGATCCTTCCATATCAATGTTCTAAGCAATCTTTGGCTAAACTCCAAATTCTTTAAGAAGACCTCTGGGACCCAACATGATCTGACCCCTTTCCTCCTTTTTGCTTCATTGCTCACCATGACATCCTTGCACCTACTCCAAGCCTGTCTGAGATCTCTCAATTCCTTGATTCAACAATGCTCCTTCTTGTCTCAGAGAACTTCTCACTATTGCCTTTAACTTAAACCTTCTTCTATTTATTTCATGCCTGACTTTCACTTCTATGCGTGGCTCAAATTTATAATTCTAGCTCTTACTTTTCCTTAGAACTTATGGCTTGTGTAACCAACAGCTGCATTAACTTCTTCACTTAAATGTTTTAAAATTATTTCAAACCCAGCAAGCTCAATATTCAACACATGACCATTCCCTCTAAAGCTGTCCTTTACAATTATACAGATCTTAGAGAAAGTTCTCCTTTTCATTCCACTGTGCAAATCAGAAATTTAGAAGTCATCTCATGCCTTCCTTTTCTCTTACTGCTTCTTCATATCCAATCTATCACCAATATGTATACTCTCACCCTCGAAATATTTCTTGAACCCATTCCCTTCTATCCATCTATCCACCTCTAGTGTTGACTCAGCCAAAACCTTACTATGCATATGAATGAACTACTTGGGGAGCCTTTTATAACTCAGATTCTGACTCAGCAGGTCTTCATTTCTAAAAGGCTTCTAGATGATGCCCATGCCATTGGTCTGCAGACATCTCTTTTGAATAGGAAGGCTCCAAGCCACCAGCAGGTCTTTCTTATTTGGTACAAGTAACCCCTACTGTTCACACTGCAGCCAGAGTGACCTTCAGCAAGTGTGGATCCTCAAAGTCTTCCTATTATTGTTGGGACCAAGACTAAGAGCCATAAAGCCTTCTGTCAGTTGCCACACCCTCTCTCCCTAGCATCATCCTAGGCCAAGCCTACTCTTGCTTTCTGTCCTCTGGCCACTTTAGCATACTTCCGTTAAGCTTAACTACATGAAATGTCACTTCTGTAAAGTTAAAAACAATTGAACATCAGCAATTTCTTACTGTTCAATCTAATAGTTTTTGAATGAGCTGAGCTCCCTCCCTACGTACAACCTTTTCAAAAAGAAGATAGTCTCTGTTCTTCCTCTCCCCTTTCCTCTCCCACTCATTCTTCAGATCTCAGCCAAATGATCCCTTCCTCAGGGAGGCCTTTCAGACCAACCTGACTAGGGCAAATCTCTCTCTAAGTGCATATTACACTATGTCCTTCTCTTTCTTTGCAGTGAGCACAGTTGCAATTTTAGACAATCATGTGATTATTGTCTCTTTCCTTCACTCAAATGCAAGTTCTAGAGGTCAGGGACTATTTCTATTTTGTTCATTATTATATTCTTAGACTCCAACTCATGGTCAGCATAGAGTAGGCACTTAAATGTTTGCTTAGTTACTTAAGGCAGAGGCAGTGTAAGTATAGTCTACAATGGGTTTAATGTTCCAGAGAGTGTTGTCAGGGGAGCCAAGGAATCTGTGTCCTTCTGGAACTGTGATCCCTTCATACAGGCTTCTCATGTTCCAAGTTGTTTTTCCCTGCAAAAGGAAATTAATCCAAACTAAATATAATGATCAACTACAGAAAGTATGACCATTTTTGCATTGTGCTTTATAATTGATAAAGCCCTTTCACACACATTATTTTATTTGGAAATCCCAACAATCCTGTTGTTGTAAGTGGGCCAAGCATTATTATCCCATCTCTCTTTTGCGGACAGGCGACTACGAATCTGAACTTTTAATTGTGTTAAAAAAAAATCACATAATTTCATCTCTAACCTTCTGCTGCCAAACTTGGGTTCTTTCCAGGATCGGTGCCCCCTGAAATCGAGATAAAATATACTTCCTCCTGAATCTTGCCTTCGTGAAGCAGTGTTGTCTTGACACTGGCAGTGGGATGAAATTAGGTCATAAGAATTAAAAGTCTGGGATTCTGTGGTTGATGGCTCATATATTATCTCATAACCATTTTATTTTTAGATCATTCTAGATTTCCCCACATTCCAAACTGTTAAGGACAAAGGTTTTTAAACATGATAATGTCTATACCAACTCACGCATATTTTGTATGGTTCATATTATCCTTCTCTTTTCATAATAATATTTTGCATCATTCACATGGAAAGTGACTGTTTCATAAGGGACAAATAATGGCCATGTTTCCAGACATTTTCCAAATATTTTGTAGTCACAGATGGGTGGACCTGCTAATTCTGTGAGTCAGTTCAGAGTCACTAATGATGGGCTTAGAGACCACAAGGAGCTTTAGTGGAAAGACATCATTCACAACCCCACATCAGAGCAGCATTGTGAACCTTCAACGCTTAGATAAAATGGAAGTATTGACTCTGCTCTACTAAGAACATGAAGAGGTGGTCAGCTTTTCTGATCCTATAAAATTTTAAATAACATGATCATTAAAATCCTCATATAGTCATACTTATTCAAGATACATTTCTTTCAAATGCGAACCTCTTTCTAATATGGGGGGAATCTACTGAATTGTCTCCGCTGGTTTATGCACTAATCAAAGCCAATGTCAGGAAAGAGAGTCACTCTCATGTTGGAGAAATTCTAGATCTTCAAGAAACTAAATTAAGAAAACAGATATTTAATGTCTGGGGATGAGAATGGATAAATTTCAGCTTCTTGGGGTAAAGTTTAAGGAGTGAGCACCTTATAAGGTTAAACTGTCACTTTAGTAAAATATGGAAACACTGGGGGAAAGTTCAGGGAAATCTCAGAAGTCTACTTCCCTACTGTTATTTTCTTGCTCAAGGATTGTGGGACTCCATGAGCCATAGCTCTCTAGACTGTATTCAGTAGAGCTGACAGCCTGATGAAACCTTCCCTAGGCAGGTGCTCATCACTGTTCATTCATTCCACTCCTTTTCCCCTAAAGGTCACATCTTTTGTTCCAGAAACCTCTGGCTGCTCAACTGAGCACAGGTGAGGAATGCCATCCAACTGAATGCAAGGCAAAGGTACAAAAAGAAATTAGAGGGGCACCTGGGTGGCTCAGTCTTTAAGCAGCTGCCTTCAGCTCAGGTCATGATACTAGAGTCCTGGGTTCAAGCCCCACATTGGGCTTCTTGCTCGGCGGGAAGTCTGCTTCTCCCTCTCTCACTCCCTCTGTTTATATTCCCTCTCTAGCTGTGTTTTACTCTGTCAAATAAATAAATAAAATCTTTAAAAATAAGAAATTAGAAAATATATTCTCCAGTTCCTAGAAATACAGCTGTTTTGAGCTTTGGGGAGGCAATCACTCTAGACAGTTAAATAAGACTTTTTTTTACGTCTCTGGATATTTGTGGCCAAGTAGATGTTGCCCAACCTACAGTCAGTCCTTAGCATGATTTCAATGATTTAGAAATTCTTACCCATGCTTTAAAAAGTATTTTTCTTTGAAATGATAAGTAGGTTTCAACTTATTACTAGTTTCATCTAAGGGCTGCATTTATACCATTGGTCATGGTGACTAAAGACAGGATTACTAAAAATTTCTCCAGTCAACTTTAGAATCCGTCCTATAGAGATTAGCAGATTGCTTATCCCCAATTTTGTATTCATCATGTAGATCCCTACTCAAAAAGTTTTAGTGACTACACTTTCCTTATAGAATAAAATCTGTATTCTTCCTTCTAACATCAAAGTTTCCCCAGCATTGAGTTCGTTCTGACATTCCAACACGATAACCCAGCACTTCCCAATGCAAATTCTTTGTCTACCTAAAAATCAATCTGTTTGCTGATGCATTTATTGATTTGTCCATTATTTCAGCAGTTATTAAGCACCTATTATGGTCTAAGCATTATGTTCCAGACACTAAGGATTGTTTCTCTGAACAGCGTAGATGAAGTTTATGATCTTTTTCTTTTTAAGATTTTATTTATTTGAGAGAAAGAGAGAGAGTGAGCATGAGAGTGGGGAGGGTCAGAGGGAGAAGCAGACTCCCCAGTGAGCAGGGAGACTGATGTGGACCTGATCCTGGGACTCCAGGATGATGACTTGAGTCGAAGGCAGTTGCTTAACCAACTGAGCCACCCAGGCACCCTGAGGTTTATGATGTTAAGGAGTTTAAACTCTAATGGAGATGGGCAGACACTATACAAGCCAATAAATGTTTAATGGGACAAGTGATGATAACAACTATGAAGATAAATAAAGCACTAAGGGAGATAGATGCCTAGAAGTATTTTGCATGGGGTGGAGAGGAAGGGTCATGGAAGTCTCTGCTGAGGTGACACTTGAGTAGAGACCAGAGAGAAGTTAGGTTGCAAGCCATGTGGCTAGATAGTGAAGAGGGAATAGGATGGGCTAAGACGTTGCCTTGGGGATGTGCTTGGTGTATTCAAGGAGAAAAAGGATGTCAATGTGGCTAGGGTAGAGTGAACAAGGTGGAAGTGACAGATGAGTGAAGAAAATCATGAGGCTGAGCTCAGATAGAACAGAGTAAGCCATGGTAAGGACTCTTGGCTTTTCTGATGAAAGAAATAAAAGCCATGAGTGGGCCTGGATAAAAAAGGAACATGATCTAGTGTTCCAAGAGGAACACTGGTTCAGTGTGAAAGTAGTCTGAAGGAAGGTCAATGGTAAAGTTAAAGAGACTAGTTAGGTGGTTAATGCAATCATCCCAATGAAAGGTGATGAGAGTTGGGCCTGGGATAGTTGCAGGAGGGGTAATGAGAAGTGCTCAGATTCTGGATATATTTTGGGAGAGGAATGGGAAGGATTGCTGGTGGATCAGATGTAGGATAATAGAGAAGAAGAGAAGTTGGGCATGATTCTAAGATTTTTTTATACAAGCAACTATAAGAATAAAATTTTCATTAAATGATTTGGGGAGCAGATTTTAGAGGCAAGGGCAATGAAATCACAAGTTAAATTTGAGGCATATCTTGTATAGCTTGGACATGCTGCTTGACACACCAGTGAAGATGTTGAAGAAGCAAGTGGCTATTGAAGCCAGGAGAGTGTCCTAAATAAGAGATAAAAATTGGGAATTATCACTAGTCAAATAGTATTTAAATTGGTGGAACTGAATGACACCATGGAGAGTGTGAAGGTGTATAAAGTAAAGAAGAGAAGAGATCTGAAGACTACAGGTTTGGAAGTCAGAAAGAGAAAGAGGAAGCAGTCAAGGAGACTGAGAAGGAGAAAACAAGCAAGAGGACAAGCGCCTTCCATTACTCCCTCCTTGCCATGCCTTGTCAGTCTGTCTACTGGAAATGCCTAGAAATATCCCCCTTTGTTCCTTCCTTTCATTCCCATCCTATCTATCCATCACAGCCCAACACTTAATTCTGTGATGTGTATGCTTCTCTTGTCTTATATTTTATTTGACAAACTAACTCTCATGTTTCTGTTTCAGTCTTTCTAGATAAATTATTTTTTCTTAATCAGTCAGTATAGCTTTCCATCCCCAGCGCTGTCCTTTGCTTTAATTTTATTAGTTGGATCCTCTCAAGAGTATGTCTAGGCAGGTCAGTCCTTCTGTCACCTCCCAGCCATCCCAGACCCCATGAAAATCATTGGTAGCACCAGGCTAACAACAGATGACAAAAGAAACTAGGGTTGTTTGGGTCTGGGATCCAGGTCTGAGGGAGCCTGAGCACCAGGGGATGTGGTGTTTGTGGTCATTATGTTATGACACAAACTCAGTAGCACTTAAGATCGTCAATGAAAACAAATCAGTAGATACATGTGTTAAGTAAATTGTGACACAAGGAAATAGAGACATACAGAGAGTGTTCTTACAGAGTTCACTCTCCAAAACAAGCAAACATGTCAGAAAGAAAGTGACAATTTATTTTATTTTTTTAAGAAAGTGACAATTTAAATAAAAAAAGAAAAGAAAAATTTAGAAGAGCAGTAGCAAAGATTTCACCTGTTAAAATTAGAAAGATCAGTTTCCAGATACTGTCTGCAAATGGCATAAAGCTACATATATTGTTCCTTAACGATACTAACATCAACAGGTCTGGTGACAAGGAGAACAAAACATGACATCTTGTCTATCAAAATAAAAGATCACCCCAGAGCCACACCTGGTCTTGCACAGGCCAACTCAGAGTCAGCAAGAGGCAAACACATGTGGGATGCATTGAAAACTGCCGCTGAAGGCACTCTGTGAAAATAAGGAGGGCAAGGGTACCCCTCGGCTGACCAAGCACAGCTTTTTGGAAGCGAGGGGTGGTCTGGAATTGGCAACTCCTGAGGCAGGCTTGCTTCCCTTTACTTCCCTGGAGGCATGCCCTTGTTAGAGAGTTTAATTTAGGTTTGAACTAATAGATCCAAGAGATGATTGAAGAGAAAACAGTTTTATACACTGGATTTCTAGTACATGAAGATAGTCCGCAACATTAAAATGACATTTTCTCCTAAGATTTGGCACTTCAGAGGGAAGAATGATTTTGGTTTTTTTGTTTTGCTTTAACTTATTTATTTGACAGAGAGAGAGAGAGGGAGAGAGACCATGGGGGGGGGGGTGGCAGCCACAGATAGAGAGGGAGAAGCAGGCTTCCCACTAAGCAGGGAGCCCAACATGGGGCTCGATCTCAGGGTTCTGGGATCATGACCTGAGCTGAAAGCAGATGCTTAACCGACTGAGCCACCCAGGTGCCCCAGAAGAATGATTTTGAATCTGTGTTTGTGATATTGTAAATCATAGCACAGGAACTCCCAGAAGATGGGATGAGTGTTGTCTTTCTGTTAACCAACTGCCTTGGCCTGGTTATCTGAAGAGGAGCTTATAGGAAGCAAGATGTCATTCAGCCAAGCCAGAGGACAAGGGTCACAGGCTTCCAGTTATGGAATGGCTAAGTCATGGGAAGATAAAGCAGAGCATAAACAATATAGTCAATGATACCTTAATAGTGATGTAACAGGACAAATGATAGCTACATGTGTGGGGAGCACAACATAATGCATAAACTTGTCAAATCACCAAGCTGTACACCTGAAACTAATGTAGCATTGTGTGTTAATTATACTCAAACAAAAAACAAAAAAGGTAAATACTACAAGAAGAGCATAAATTCAGCAAGTGAATGATCACATTGAGCCTTTAAGTAAAAGAGTAAAACAAACGTTAGGCTTAAAGCCAGTGACTTAAACGCCCTCTTTTATCAACATGCAGGTTAAGATTATCTAATTTTTTTTCTTTTTAATGAAGAGCTTTTAAAAATCAAAACCTGTTGTTTGGAGGAGCTAATATTGTCTCATAATCTAGCTTCACTAAGTCATGAATAAAGCAGGTAAAGGTAAATTGAGAAATTAAAGCAAAATCTCCATTCAACGATGGTTGTGCAGGTCAAAATATTAGTAAATAATCTTTTTTTTTTTTAGTAAATAATATTTTATGTGGAAAAGTTATGGAAGATAGTAGACCATCATTACCAACAAATATTCCTGCAAAACCAGATTTTAGACAATATTATCAAAATTGTAAGGCTTGCAGCTAACTTCTAGAGTAAAAAACTATGCCTATTGTTGTAACCTCTATTTTATTGAATTATAACCTGATTCTAAAAACCATGGAGATTACTTTTTATTTTA
This sequence comes from Spilogale gracilis, assembly GCA_004023965.1. Classification (NCBI taxonomy): domain Eukaryota; kingdom Metazoa; phylum Chordata; class Mammalia; order Carnivora; family Mephitidae; genus Spilogale; species Spilogale gracilis. The sequence continues at coordinate 5,781 of PITA01017225.1, read as the reverse complement.
TTTAAATATGTTAAATTATTTACATCTTTCCTTTGTTCCTCTGATTCATTATATTCTGGACATATCTGTTGTTTATTTTCAAAGAAGCAAAGTCCCTTTCGTGAACGAAAATTTAACTTTAAATACAGCCATCAACCTCAGGAGACTTTTTAGTTAGTGAAAAATAAGAACCCAGCCTAAACGTGTTATCATTCTAATTTTGTAAATCTTTCCTCTCGTTTGTGAGGGCTAGACACCAGATAAATCACTTTGCTTACTGGTAATGAATGCCATATTTTAGCTTCTTTTTTTGAAATTTTCTTATTTAAATAAGTCTTTGTCTTACAAGAGCATCTCATCAGTCAAATAATGCTATCACTTCTGAAAATATTTTCATTTTCTGACATGCACCGAGGTGCCATAAAGTAGTGTTGACAACTCCATCTCCAGCATTCCACAAATCTTATGGAGATATATCATCGCAAAACCACACAGTCTATATCCGGGGTTTGACAAAACTGAAACATGGCCTGCCAGCCATAGATAAGGTTTTGAAATGTTAGTCACTGAGAAGGTGATAACAGAAACAAGGATCAAATGCATGTACACCTTCACCTTTGGACGCCTGCGGTTTTGAGTGGGGCCACTTTGGTAAAAGATATTGCCATTTGGCCTCTTGGCCAAGCCAGTGGCTCTGCCGAGGGTGAACCACCACGCAAGGGACCTAGTGTTGGACGTGCCGCTGGAGGGTGCTGGGATGAAGAGTTGCGGTGAAGCAATAACACAGCATCTCTAGCAAATTGAAGAACTAGGGACTCGAGGTTGGAGTAGCTTGATAGGGAGCTCAAGAGATCAAAGCAACATGTCATCTTGTGGCTGACCATGGCGGCTTGAATGGAAACGGGAACATTTCAGGGCAAGTGGGATCTCTGCCCCCCCTCCTTCTCCTTCTCTTCCTTTCTTCTTTTTTCTTTTAATCCTCAAGTGTTTGGGGATTTCAGGCCATTCTCAATTTTTATATGGAAAATTTCAATAGATAGGAGGAGACAAAAATTCATTATGCAAGACCTAGACATGAAACAATATACCAAAGGATTTCTTTTAAGGACACTTTTAAAAAATATAATCAGAGTGACCACAAATACTACCTTTAAGACAGAATTTATAATCATTTACTTCTTAATGGTTCCTCCCCCATGCCATCCATTTTCAAACAAAGCTGAGTTTATGGCCATCATACAAGATTACATTCCCGCGCAGTTGCAGTATTTCTTCTATAATGATTTATTTAAAAGGGCTTCACCATGATAGCTCTCCAACTTTGTTCCTTCCTGTATATCACTGTTCAGGGTCAAAAGCTGGGAAAAGGGCTGGTCCCTAAGGCCTAACATATTTCACCAGTGGAGACTCTGGCTTTTCACTTCTCTTTCTCTCCTCATCACTTTATGCTTAAAGAAGAACAGATGTGGAAACGTTTAGAAAAAGACTAATTGAATTTCACATAACACAATTTAGCATTGTTTGAGGAAGTACCTAAATCAACAGCACATTTTCCAAAGTCCCAGCCTCGCCTAATTAGAACACCAAACGTGTGTGACTAATTGGCCACACTTCCACCAAAGGCTCTGCTGCAGATGAGCTGTTGCCCACTCCCCTCGCCCCAGCTGAGGCCGGAGGTTTGGCTGCGAGGTAAGGCAGTTGCTCCAAATGAGTTGGGCTGAGACTAATGGGAAAGCTCATTGATGGCGGAGAACAAACCCAGGCAAAGCACAAGAGAAACTGGGATGTTTCCACGGTGGTAGCACCCAGAGAATCACCAGGAGATTATCAGTACATAAATTAAGAGATACTTGGGGCTTCGTGATTGAGACAGTTAATAGCCTGCTCTTTATCACTGCAGCTTTGTCTTAGAACTTGACATCTAATTAAAATATAATCTGATATCATCGGTGAGGGCTCCATTTGACCCAGTGCTTCCCCACTGGCAGATCTGGTTTTCGCATGCAATGGGAGGCTTTCCTTCTTCCTCCTTTTAGCTCCTGACAGTGTACAGGGGAGTGTGTGGCAAAGAAAGGATGTAATTAGAGCAAAGGGAGAGGATGATTGTGGGCTCAGTTAGATTGTAAAACCTGGAGAATTTTGCTTTAGGGAATCTCTTCCCCCGTTTTCTCCTCTGAGGCATAAAACCCATGTGACTTTACTAGAAGTGACTTTAAAAGTCACTTAGTGCCTGTTCACATTTTATAGATGAGGATTCTTAGGCCAAGAGAGGTGAAGTAATGCGCCTAGGGCCACACATCACTTTGGTGGCAGACTTAGGACGAGGAACTCAGTCTTCTGACATCTCCCTCTCTTCCTTGCTTTAGCTGAGGGTTAAAGACTAACGTTAGTGCAGGGTGTCCCAGTTATCTGTTGATGGTGGTATTTGTTCAAGCCCAGTCACTTAAACTACAAAAAAACCTATTAGATATTCATTCGCTAGAGAAAACTTAGGCAATGTTCTAATCTGTTAGTGCAGATCCTGGCCCCTTGGTAATCGGCTATATAAAAGTCAGAATATTTGCTTCAATGAATAAACTGTCATTCTCTGTATGATGAGAAATGATATTGAATCTATTCTTATTTAACAGGAATGTTTTTTGGAAAGAACAGTCTCTTTCTCTAGACTAGAGAAATGAAATGCTATTTTCATGTTTATTTTCCAGTCTGTGTTTTACATTCATTAAAAAGAGAAAGCAATTTAGGTTTAAGATGTAAAACATATTTAGAGAAATCAGTGTTCCACCGAGGTTCACTCATTATCAATGTGTATTATGTTGGGGGAATGCTTAAGTTTTCTCTTTGCTACACAGATTGTGATTCTTATACATCTTTCTTCAAGACTGGCTGATGAAAGTCAGGGGATAAAAAGGTCAGAGGACAAAATTCTTCACAAGAAAATTATGCTTATTAAAAAAGACATAAATATTTCTTTGATTGTCTACTACTTAGAATGATCCTTGTTCCTGTGTTTCTCCCTGAATAAAGACAGAGTATAATATGCTTATTCGGAAATGATCTTCAACTTCCACATGCCAATGAAAACAAAGCCATAGAACTCCTCTTTCTTAAGTTTTAGAAAACTGGAAATGAAGTTAATAGAAGAAATCAAGATCAGATGTTAACAAAACATTTCATGCATTAACAATCTTGGAAGTTCATTATTGATAAATAGCTTAGTTTAGATTTTAAAAAAATACTGTCCTGGAAATTCTTTTTTTCTTGATGAGAGGGTGTAAAGAGTGATGGATCGTGACACCAGTGGATTACTGAGGGACTGATCAGGTAATAAAATCAAGTGAAGGTCTACTGACTTTCTAATAATAAAATAGGATTGTCTGTGGAATAGTTTAATCAGCTGTGTGATGTGACCAAATAGGCGAAGAAGTGAATCTATCATTTCCAAGGGCTCAGCCTTGGGAAAGTTCCTTTGACTCCATTTGCTTGAGACTTAAGCCCAAATGAACAAATGGACTGTGGCATGATTGCGTGTCAGCATGGTGGGTTTTGGCCATTTCTCTTCTTCCCTTGCATTCACCACAGCCAAATGGACTGTTGGGTGGTCAGAATTTGTCATGAAGATAGACAGCCACTGGGAAACAGTGCTGATGGGTCTTCTGGGCTGCAAGCCAGTGCTTTGCTTCGTGTAGAGGAGTGCTCTGTGTCACCATATGTAGCATGGTACTATACATTTTCCTTCTTTCTTTCCTTGAATTGTCTCCTTGAGATAGCCACAGGACATCTAAAAGTTAGGGAAGTATTTGACCTTTTAATAAAGACCATTTAAATGCAGGCATTTTTTGATACATTTCTTCAACAAACAGAAGTGATCAGTGGCTATCTTTAATGTTGATGAAGTGGGTTGATTTTCAAAATAATTTATAGGCAATAAAGAAGCTATCTTTTATATGTAATACATAATCCAAAATTACATTTTAAAGAAAGAAAGCCCTCCAAATTAATCACTGTGATGTATGTTCCTCAAATAATATCAAGTAGGGGTGCCTAGGTGGCTCAGTCAGTTAAGCGGCTACCTTCGGCTTAGGTCATGATCCCAGGGTCCTGGGATCAGTCCCACCTCAGGCTCCCTGCTCAGGAGGGAGTCTGCTTCTCTACCTCCCACTCAAGCTCACTTGCTTTCTCTCTTTCTCTCTCTCTCAAATAAATAAATAAAATTTAAAAATATGTGTCCTGCAAATCTTTCATATTTTGAATGAAGTATCTGGATTATATAATGAGATTAAGTGGCACTAATGGACCAAACATACAGATATAATAAAATACTTTTCTATACAGGGTAGGCCCACAGAGCACCAAATGGTCCGATCAAAATAGAGGAAAAATATAGATGTTTTATCTGTAAGATTCAGAACACCTGGACTCCCTTCTTCTTCAAGTTTGTTTTCTCTCCCCACTTTTCAAATTCTTACCTATTCAATCTTATGCATTTGCTTATAATTCATTTCTTTTAAGGAATGCAGCTCTCTTTGTTGAGTAATGAGAGGAAGACATCTCCTGGATATATGGTAATAGAAACACACATTTTTCCATGTTTTCTTCTATCCCAGCACATCAAAAATATATGTCATCTGAAAGTTTTATATCAAAGCAAAATATTTTTAATTAAGCTTGGGTCTCCTCTGGACTGTGAAGACTCGACCAGACCAAGACTGCCACATCATTTTTCTCCTCATTATCACCTCGTTAAGATCCCAGAACATGTCTCAGAGGCAGGGGGTTGCTTAACAAGGTGATAATGAGGAGAAAATGTCTCCAGCCTATTTAGGGCACAGCCCGTGCCAGGTCGAATGATGGCAGACCAGGTTGGACTAGAGCAGAGCACACTTTAGTGGCTAAAATGTTCTTTGAATGGGTTGGGCTATTTTTAAGGTATACTGTGGTTTCTTTCCATTGTCACTGGCTTAAGTTAAAATGAAAAAAAAATGGAGCTTTGGGACTAAGACTTTGAGGTAGATCAAGCTCTTTCCTAATATTCACTCATCTGTTTATCTTTGGACACATAAACCTTGGCCATATAAACCTTGATACATAGCCAGGCAACGCCATCCAGCTACAAGACCATCTTCCCTAGTCTTCCATGAATCTAGAAGTGTCATGTGACTATGTTTTTGTCAGTTATACTTAAATGGAATCCTTTCTGGGTGCCTGGACGGCTCAGTGGGTTGAGCCTCAAACTCTTGGTTTTAGCTCAGTTCATGATCCCCGGGACCTGGGATCAGGTCCAGGTGGGGTTCTGCATTCAGTGGAGAGTCTGCTTGGAATTATTTCTTCTTTCATCTCTCTCTGCTCTTTCTCCCCCCTGCATGTGTGTTCTCTCTCTCTCTTGCTCTCTCCAAAATAAATAAATTAATCTTTCAAAAAAAAACAAACAAATGGAAACATTTCTTCCTCCTTGTAGAAGTGTCTTCATTAGACAAACTTGTCTTTCCTTTACCTCTTTCCTCCTTCATGTTGGTTAGAAAGTGAATACGATAGAGGGAAGAAGATGGCAGAAGGCCAGGTGACCGCATTTCGGGGAATTCCCTGAAGAGAGCTCAATTCCAGCAAAAAAAAAAAAACCACTACAGGACCACTGTGAGCACCCATGAAATCAGCCTGAAATGTGATTATTTCGCACTTCTGGATCACCACAGGAGACAAAGACCATCGGCAAAAAGGTAGAAACAAGTGAGAGGGACCGGAGGCTTGCCCCCAGAGACAGGGGTGTGGGGGAGGAAGCCCGCAGAGCTGAACCATTGAAAG
>PITA01017224.1:0-43925 GCA_004023965.1 Spilogale gracilis | reverse complement strand
CAACCCACAAAATGGGAAAGGATATTTGCAAATGACACTACAGACAAAGGGCTGATAACCAAAATCTATAAAGAACCCCTCAAACTCAACAAAATAAAAATCATCACATCAAAAAATGGGCAGGAGACATGAAGAGGCACTTCTCCATAGAAGACGTACAAATGACTAACAGACAAATGAAAAAATGTTCGTCATCAATAGCTATCAGGGAAATTCAAATCAAAACCACATTGAGATACCACCTTACACCAGTCAGAATAGCCAAAATTAACAGGACAGGAAACAACAAGTATTGGAGAGGTTGTGTAGAAAGGGAAATTCTCTTACATTGTTGGTGGGAATGCAAGTAGTCGCTTGGGAAAACGGTGTGGAGATTCCTTAAAAAATTAAAAATAGAGCTACCCTATGACCCTGCAATTACACTACTGGATATTTACCACAAAGATACAGATGTAGTGAAAAGAAGGGCCGTATATACCCAACATTCATTGCAGCATTGGCCACAATCACCAAACTGTGGAAAGAGCCAAGGTGCCCTTCAACAGATGAATGGATAAAGAAGATATGGTACATATATACAGTGGAATATTACGTTTCCATCAGAAAGGATGAATACCCAACTTTTGTAGCAACATGGACTGGATTGGAGGAGATTACACTAAGTGAAATGAGCCAAGCTTAGAAAGTCAAGTATCATATGGTTTCACTTACTTGTGGAACATAAGGAGTAATATAGAGGACAGTAGGTGAAGGAAAGGAAATGGGAAGTGGGTTAAATAGGGGAGGGAGATGAAACATGAGAGACTTTTGACTCAGAAACAAACTGAAGATTTTGGAGGGGAGTGGGTGGAGGGATGGGTGAGTCTGGTAATGGGTATTGAGGGCATGTATTGCATGGAACACTGGGTGTGGGGCATAAACAATAAATCTTGGAACACTGATAAAATAAAATAAAAAATGTTTATATATTAAAAAAATTAAAAACAAAAATAAAAAACACAGCTTGCAACATTAAAAGATATGAAATATATTGGGGCGCCTGGGTGGCTCAGTTGGTTAAGCGACTGCCTTCGGCTCAGGTCATGATCCTGGAGACCCGGGATCGAGTCCCACATCGGGCTCCCTGCTCGGCGGGAGGCCTGCTTCTCCCTCTCTCACTCCCCCTGCTTATGTTCCCTCGTGTTTCTCTCTGTCAAATAAATAAAATATTTTTTAAAAAAAGATATGAAATATAAAAACATAAATTTGATGAAAAATGTGCAAGATCTCTATAATAAAAAGGACAAAATATTTCTGAAACAAATTATAGAAGACTTAAATAACTGAAGAAACATAACATATTCATGTATTTGAAAACTCAACATTTTTATCATGTTGATTCTCCCCAAATTGATATACAATGCAATCCTAATCAAAATCTAACTAAGGTGGAATTTTTTGCAGAAATTGACTCGCTGATTCTCAAATTTATATGGAAATGCACAAAACATTGAAAGCTAAAATAATGGAAAAAGAAAAAGTCAGAGAACTTATACAACCTGATATTAAGGCTCATAAGGCTAAACCAGTCAAGACAGTGTAGTATTTGATATGGATATGAAAAATAAAGAAAGATCCTAATTTCATCTCTTATGCAAAACTTAACTCAAAATTAATCATACATCTACATGTAAGAACTAATACTATAACATTTCTAGAAAAGAACATAAGACAAAATATAATTTCCCTTGAATTTGGCTGAGTTCTTTAACAGGACACAGAACACAAGTATAAAGGAAAAAATAAATTTAACTTTCTCAAAATTGGAAGGTTCTGTTCTTCAAAAAATACTTATGAAGAGAAAGGGAAGACTCAGACTTGTAAGAAGTATTTGTAAATTATAATTGTCAAGTGGTTTATGTCTAGGATGTGAAAGGAACTATTACATTCCACTCATAATACAAACAATCCCCTCCAAAAAGAAAAAAACAGGCAGACTGTTTGAACACACAACTTATAATATACAGATGTCAAGTGAGGACAAAGATGCTAGATATTCTTAGTCATTAAGAAAATTCAGTTTATAACACAATATTTTACTATACATGCAATATAATGGCCAAAATTAAAAAGACTGTTGATATCAAGTATTAACAAAGATGTGGAACAACTTGAACCTCTCATACATTGCTGGTTGGAATATAAAATAACACAACCACCTTGGAAAACAATTTGGCAGTGTCTTGATGTTAAACATAAATTCACCATACTTGCCAGTCCTTCTACTTCTAGGTATTTTCCAAAGAGAAATGGAAGTGTATTTCTACAAAGATTTGCACATGAATGTTCATAGAAAACCCCAAAGCTGAAACAAACTCTTGAATTTTTGTCAGCAGGTGAATGGATGATATATCTACACCAAGGACATAAAATATTTTTTATAAAGAGGCAAATATATTTTTTCATCTTTCTGGACTGTATAGTCTCTACTCAGCTCTGCTACTGTAGCATAAAACTGACCATAAAAATATATAAGCAGTTGGTGGTGGTCAGATTTGGTCAACAGCAAGCTAAAGTTAGTCAAGTGAATTGCAAAGCCTGATATACATGAATTATTACTCAGCAATAAAAAGACACACACTGTTGATGCATGTAATAGGACGGATGAGTTTAAAATAATTATGCAGGATAAGAAAAGAAAACATACTTTTAATATGTTTATATATTTATATATACTATATAATTCCATTTATAAAATTATAGAATGTAATTCTATAATTACAGAAGGTTTATCAGTGGTATCTCTGGTTTGGTTAAATAATTATTTAGACATGGTCCCTTTAGTTCTTTCAACATATTTATAATATTTGATTTAATAATATGTTTATATATTTATATATACTATATAATTCCATTTATAAAATTATAGAATGTAATTTTATAATTACAGGAGGTTTATCAGTGGTATCTCTGGTTTGGTTAAATAATTATTTAGACATGGTCCCTTTAGTTCTTTCAACATATTTATAATATTTGATTTAAAGTCTTTGGTAAATGTGACATTTGGGACCATTTTTATTTACTGTTTGTTTGTTTTACTGTGTGAGTCATATTTTCCTGTTTATCTGCATGACTCCTGGTTGTTGAAAAGTATTTTAAATAATATAATATAGCAACTCTGGAAATGAGATTCCATATCCCCAGAGTTTTGTTGTTGTTGTTGCTTATTATTTTTGTTGTTGTTGCTGTTTGTTTACTTAGTGAATTTCTTTGATTAATTCTTTATGGTCTGTATTCTTTGTCATTTTCACCCCCTGAAGTCTCTGCTTGGTTAGCTTAGTGGTCAGCTAATGATTAGACAAACATTTCCTTAAATTCCAGTTCAAAAAAGTCCCAAGGATGATTTCTGTGGGCACAAGTAAATTCTGTGTCTATGCCTAGATAAGAGAAGACTTCAATTGTTAGTTCTCACTAGAACCACACAGGGAGACCAACAGTTTCCCATAACAGGAAGAAGAAAGCAAAACATGAATGTCTATTCAGGAGTCATTCCCAGAATATGCCACCATTCATGTATATTCCTAGGCCCACTTTAAGCAAAAGCAATCCTAGTTACCATGTGATCCAAATTTGACTGACTCCTTCAAAACCAAGGTTGACCCTGGCCTGGATTTAGTCATAGGGAGTGCTTCAAATAAGACATTTCTCTTTCCCCTATCTCTTTAAGTCTGCTTTTGAAGTCCAATTATTGGAAATCCTACTCCAGGCCTAAATATCCCACCTCAATTTAAATTAGTTTGACCTTTCTGTTTGGTGAACCAGTCTGCATTCAGCTCTTTCCTCAGGAGGAGTCCCACAAATCATATGAAAAAAATTCATGTGAAAATTTTACTTCCATTGCTAAGTAGGGGGAAAAAAAAAGTTTGAAGGCAGAATGCCAACTCAGAAGGAAGGTAGGGATACTGTTTGTTAATTGATTTTCAGGTAGAAAGCCAGAATTTAGACCTCCACCAACATGCTCAATTGAAAGGATGATAAGGCCAAGTATAGACCTATTATACTTAGCAGGTTTGAGTCTTTGGCTTTGGTGCTAAAGCAGTAAAATTATAAGACCAGATTTGAGTTACAGATATTTGAAAAGGCCATCAAATTGGACCTAATTTTTATCAATAAATGTTCGTAAATCAGGTTACTATGTAGCAAAAAATAAAATTATCAGTGGGGTTCTACATTAAATAACTTCTGTGACAATGAGCTATTCTATATATTTTCTGTATCTACAACTGTTTAATGAGTAGAAGTTTCTAATGAAAAAAAAATCTGATTTGCAGAAGATCCTGGGCAGCATTCCAAAGAGAACCGGATAAGATTTTTTTAAAAAGTGTCAGGGTATATGATATATTTATTACATTAAGACAGTTAAACTTAAGGAAATTAAACAGTACTAGCTAAAAACCCCAGAATTTCTTAAATAATAGCAGGTTAATTGTGGTGAAAAAGTTTATCCAAACATACCTACCTCAAAGGAATTATAGTAAATGTCTTTTGTTGTAAATTAAATTGTAAGGGCCTAAGATAGTCTTTTAACCTGTTCTATTTTGTCACATCTATTCCCATCAGTCACATTAACTCTACATTAAATAAAACTAATTGAGCACAAACATCTTCTTGCTGAAAGCACAGCAGTTTCTTTTGTAGACTCTTCTGTCTTGCTTCTCCCTGATTTGTCTAAATATCAAAGTGTATCAGTTTTCTGCATGTAAATTTTAAAGAAAGATACAACCAGTACTGTCATATATAAATTTTGAACCCTCTTTTACCCTAGACTTTGGTCAAAGATCATTTATTTTAGTTAGTTAAGAATCCTTAATAATCTTCCTAGGAACTAATATGTAAACTCATCATGTACTCCAATAATGACTAGTAAGTAGAATATATTTCTTCTTTGAGAATTTAAACCTATTTCTTGGTTCTCAGATTTTTATGGACAACTGCAGAGAAATAGTTAATGGTCATTGGTAAAATCAAATAGATATGTTTGTGTTACTCATGGTGCACTACATTTTAAAAATACACCCTCTGGGGGTGTTTCGTTATTTTAAAATTCAAGGAATGTAAAACTATTGTTAAAAATGTTTAGAACCATTTTACTGTTTCATAAACAGTTATATACAGTCACAATATCAAGATGCCACATCAGTTTAAAACTAAACATCAGGGAAATTCAAATCAAAACCACACTGAGATACCACCTTACACCAGTCAGAATGGCCAAAATTAACAAGTCAGGAAACAAGTGTTGGAGAGGCTGCGGAGAAAGGGGAAACCCCTTATATTATTGGTAGGAATGTAAACTGGTGCAGCTGCTTTGGAAAACAGTGTGGAGATTCCTTAAAAAAAATTAAAAATAGAGCTACCCTATGACCCTGCAATTGCACTACTGGGCATTTACCCCAAAGATACAGATGTAGTGAAAAGAAGGGCCATATGTACCCCAATGTTCATCGCAGCAATGGCCACAATCGCCAAACTGTGGAAAGAGCCAAGGTGCCCATCAACAGATGAATGGATAAAGAAGATGTTATACTTATATATCATATATACAATGGAATACTATACCTCCATCAGAAAGGATGAATATCCAACTTTTGTAGCAATATGGACTGGACTGGAAGAGATTATGCTGAGTGAAATAAGCCAAGTAGAGAAAGTCAAGTATCACATGGTTTCACTTACTTGCAGTGCATGAGGGGTAACCTGGAGGACAGTGGGAGAAGGAAAGTAAATGGGAACTAGGGTAATCCAGGGAGAGAAACGAAACAACAGAGACTTTGGACACAGAAACAAACTGAGGGACTTGGAGAGAGGGGAGTGGGGGGGATGGGAGAGCCTGGTGGTGGGTACTGGGGACACCTAGTGTGTGGAGCACTGGGTGTGGGGAATGGGAAATGAATCTTGGAACACTGGGAAAAAAATTTTAAGTAACAATAAAAAAAATAAAAAAAATTTTAGAAAAGCTAAAAACTGGGAAAAAAAACTAAACATTTTCCCTATTCCATTTTACTAGCAGTAACTTTGTGATGGAAATAAAATATATCTGCAATTGAAATTATAATACATATGTGTAAAAGTCTGTATTACCTACCTGTTTCTGGAGTTTAAGTTTTATTAAATATGTCATATATAGTATGCTTTATGCTAGGAATGACTCAAAAACATGAGATTTTTTTTTTTTAATAAATAGGAAGTTTTCCAAAGATACAGTTGGGAGCTAATCCAACTCCCTTTTAGCCATGAAAGTGTTTAGCTGTAACCAGAGTAATGAAGGATAGAGCCATTAAAATACTCATTAATTATCCATAACCACTTTCTGAACAACTAAAGCTCACTGAGACTTCTAAGTCAGAATTCAAGTCATAGTCTATAGTTTCAGAAAACTCTTCAGGTATGTTTCTCCTTTCTTCATCATATCTACCTCTGCCATATACCCTGCAGCATATAGTTTCATGAATACCCATCCAATCTATATCTTCTTCCTAACCCCTCTAGTAATTTTACCAGCTGCCAACTCAGGAAGAAGGCAGTTTTCTTTTTCCTTCTTATATCACCAAAAACCTACATTTTGTCACCACAGTGCAGGAAATTAATAAAAACTTTATTTCAACCAAATTGGCTTTCCCTACAAAGTAAAGTGTGGAGCACTGGGTGTGGGGAATGGGGAATGTATCTTGAAACACTGGAAAAAAAATTTTAGTAACAATAAAAAAAAAAAATTTTTTTCAGGTCCAAAAACAAACAAACAAACAAACAAAACAAACAAAAAAACCAAAGTAAATCTCTTACCAACAGTAAAAAAAGTTAAACATATCCATATGCTTATGTATTTATTTCATATTTGTTGTACTTAACAGTGGTCCTTTACAAAATCTGTCGTAATTCATCAGTCATTGGTTTTATATTGAAGACAACTCTTTCTTCCATTCCTGTATTTACCTAGAACTCAAAGACACTCATAGAAAAAAGATACCCAAAGATACTCATAGGTCTACTCATAGTAAATCTTATAAGTACTCTATTGGTAGCTGGGTTTACCAAACTCCTCCAAAATGCAGAGGCATTCATTTGCTTGGTATTCATACTGAAGGCAACAAACATAAAATGTATGATCTCCCCAATGTATTTAGCAAAAATGATGAAGGGTAAGAGGACCTCTAGTGTCATCCAACTATGAACTCATATGGGTTTGGTAATCCCTGTACTACAAGTATTTATCATGGTATTCCACAAAAGTGGCCTGAGAAAGGCCTTCTTGTTTCTGGGCATATGTGAGCATCTCAGATTCTGTTTGTGGCATTCTTTTAGAGAATCATCCAGAGAAAATTGAGACTCAAAGACACTTAGTGATTTGGAATGCTCCCTCAGCCATTCATTTCCAAGGGTCAAATCCCCCCTTCCAATTTATGTTCAAAGCTCTACAAATTCTTAGGCAGTTCATATTTTGGATGAGTATTTCCTCCACTTAATCCATTCAATAATACTTGTTTTGTAAATACTTACAGAGCACTACTATATCCCGGGCACTCTACTGGTTATGTACCACAAGAATGATACCCACCTGTGCTGACTGTTTTCTGTTTACACAACAAAATCCATCTCTGCCCTTCTCCATCCGGCCTTCAGCCCTAAGATACTGAACTCCAGTCCCAGAAGCTATGTCTTCCCTCTGCTTCCCTGTTGATTTTGCCCAATGAGAAGTACTACCAGGAATAAGGGCAGAAGTCAGAGTATTTATTCTTCCTGATCCATGTGTCACAGGCTGTAAACTGTCTCAGGCTGAATCCTTCTACCCACAGCCACAGCTCCTGCTGCTTCAGCTCCCACTCTGTAGCAGTTTATTTTCTTGCCCTTTTAGGCATTGTGTAATAATTGCTGTCCTCTGTTGGTAATCTCCAGGTGATTTACCATCTGTCTGTCCACATCTTTGTAAGTAGTTCCTTCTTTAAACTCTTTAAATATCCCTTTTGTCTATCATTCTTTTCCTGCTGAGGCTCTGACTTACATACTGCCCTCAGAAATAGTCTCATAGAGAGCCAGATATAGATGTAAACAATCTTTTCTGTCTAGTATTGTAATCAAAGTAAAGGTGCAATAGATACATAGATGGATATTCCTAGTTGTTTACTCAAAATGTTTTTTCCTTTTCTTCCTTACTTTCAGAACTCTAATTCAGTTAAAAATACTCACTTAACCTTCCAGGTTCCCTAGCTGCTAGTTTGACCAATGCGGATATTGATAAAAGTCTCTGAGGTAGAGCTTCCAGAAAAGAGGTGGTATTTCTGATAAAAACTGACAGACTTAGTACACAGAATTTTCTTCCCTTTTTTATTTCTTCCTGTCTGGAATGCAGATTCACTGTCTGGAAGCACAGTAGTCATCCTGAAACCATGCGATTTAAACCCTTCACAAGACTTAATGGAATAGGAAGCTAAAAGGAGCTTTGATCCTTAGTAATTTCTAGAACTGATATTCTGGCTTTCAGCTGCCTACATCTCACTCAACTTCTTATTATGGAGGGGAAACAAACCCTATTTACTTAACTCACTGTAGTCCATTCCTGATACATGTAGGTAATCAAACCCCAGCTAATATAAGTGAGTCAAAATAAAGTATATATAAAATATGTATAAAGACATGACCCAGCACTGTGTATAAGGAAAAGAAGTTCTAAGTGTCTAGAGCTAAATGTAGTATGTGTGGTGCAGGGCAGGAAGAGGGTAGGGGAAAAAATCAAGTTGAAAGATAGCCAGATCATAAAACATCTTATCTACTGTGTCAAAGGAGTTCAAGTTCTATTGTCAATAAGAAGGAGTATGTCAATTTCAGTGCTTTCAGCCCCAAGTAACAGAATACCCAATAAAGATTACTTTAGCAATACAGACATTTATTTGTATATATTTAATGAGAGGCCCATATGTAGTGGGTTACAAGGTAAATTCAGAGGCTCAAAAACTTCATCACTTAGAATCTTCCAGGGTTGACATTTTTGTGATTCTCTTAGCTTTCCCATTACTGGGAACATCCTAGCAGCCATGCTCCCAGCATCACAGCCAAAAGATGAGAGAAAAGGCGCTGCTAACCAAACATTTGTCGTTTCTCTCATTTTAACTTTTTTATCAAGGAGGAAGATCTTTCCTAAAATCCCCCATCTGATTTTCCCACTGGCAGAACTGGTATATATTTCATTATATATTTCACTGGTATATATTTCACTAAACTTATTTTTAGCAAGGGGGAATGATGTTACTGAAGGGGTTCAGAGAATGTTATCACCAAATATGCCACTCTGGCATAAAGATTTCTTTCAGTTGAAGGTAACTGAGAAAAAAACAGACATAAGCTGAGCTCTCTGGCCTCCTCCAATCTTCCTGAAAGTAGAGCATAAATTCCTCTTAAGTAATTGTGTCCCTGCCCCCTTCCAATACCAGGAAATTTATAATAACCTAATTACCAGAGACAACAACAAGATGGCATCTAGATGAACATACACCAACAAGCTTTACTAAATAATCCTTATCTGCCATTGGTTTCTCCAATATATTTACCTTCTCATAGTTTGATGTCCTTCTAAACCCTTTTTCCTTTGTCTTTTGCTTCTCTCCAAATTTGTTGCTTTTTGTTCAGATACTATATAAGCCCCAAGTTCTAACCACCTCTTTGAGTTACTCATAACCTGGAACAGAGTAGGTGTTCAGTATTTCTCTTGACAATCAATGATCACACAGTCACATGCTCACACAGTCAAAACATGGGACAGTAAGGTGTGATTTGGGGTTTGAATATTTTGGGGACACAAAGGAGAAAAATGATAGTTCTAAGTAAACAATGAAGGCTTAATTGAGGTGGTGACAGTTGACCTCTTTGTAGCTTAATTCAACTCATCTCTTGCCTTCATTATTTTTTTCTTCTACTTATTTTGTTCCACTTTTTAACTCATTTCAAGCAATCTCAAGATATTTTTTTTCATTTAGATCTGAACTGCCAGTGAGCTACATATTGTTGCTAATCTAAAATCATTTTAAATATTTTTGGTTAATATAGATTCATTAAATCACCTATAATTTATTATGTTCCCATTATGTACCAAAATTTCAAGAGTAGTTTTTGTACTCAATATTTTATTTAACATTCCTAATAAACTACAAGGCAGGTATATTATCAAGACTAGGTTCAGCTATGAATAACAGATTTCAATAAGATATAGATCTATTGTTCTATTGTTCCTATTACATAAAAGTCTGAAAGCTGATATATTAACTCTGTCTTATGAAGTTCCCAAGGAATCGTGTAATTTATTGAAAACGATACTGAATGTGAAAATAGAATGATTGTGAACATAGAATGAGTATCGGTTATTTATCCTCATGATTGTGTGGCTGACTGGGGGCTGTGGCTTGCTAACCACTGCTGAGCATTAAGAGAGAATATTGTACCTCACATCACCAGCCCATGGGGAAAAAATAAAAATTCAGAATTCTAGGTATGGCTTCTATTGAATGTGTATTGCTTTCATGCCATCATAAAGTAAAAAATTGTAAATTGAACCATTATAAATTGGGGACCATCTGTACATTCAGAACTTAATTACATGGCCATACCTATTTACAAGGGAGGATAGAAAATGTTACTTTATTTTGGACGGTATTTTCCAGGCTAAAAATTGTGAGTTTTACTCCTATAGAAGAATGGAGTAGGTATTGATGAATAATGGCATTCTGTGCTGCAATTATAACTCTCATTTTTACATATGAGAAAATGAACACTAAGAAGTTGACTTGTCCCTGATGATACATATGGTTCATGTTAGAATCAGAAAATGAATCCCTTTGTTCTTGTTCCAATTTCAACACTGATTTCACTCTATCACATTTACCTCCATCAGTTGAAATGTGAAATGCATCCTTTTTCACAATGATTTTGTTTTTCCTTAGAACTGACATGATATCACAATTATAAGCACAAACTATTTTTTTAATAAATCAGTAGGGTGAATACGTCTAACATCAATCATTGTTGTAGGCCTTGATTTTCTGTCTTTACTTTTCTGTATCAAAATTTTGATATTAATTTCTAAGTTCTATATTCTTTATTTTTTAGCCTTGCCTCTATTCTAATAGATACCAATGCAATATTTTTGTTGCCTTTACTCTCTATAATGCATACCTTCATACCAGTGGTTCTGTATAAAATTACACAATTGTCCTGAAGCATCTCTTAACATTTTCCTCCTGCACTCCTGCATTATAAGACAAATATATAGAATATATATATATATATGCAAAACCATCTACCATGTCAGCTTTAAATGACTCACACTTACCCTTTTTGATCATTCCCACTTCTGTTGAACTTTTTGAAAAACTTTCTTTTGTATTATTCCAGTGGTCTTCTTCAGTGGCTACCAAAATCCAAGTACATGATCCTACTGAATCCTTATTTTTTTGTTCCCTCAGATGTATGAAAACTTGGTTTCCCAATAATTTTAAGATCTATTTTAAATAACTTATGCTATATGTTATGCTATAATCTCATTTATCTGCTACAGCAAAGTTATGATACTTTTCACTGTGCTCAGAGTATCTAATAGTGCCTAAACTCCTTCCAAAGCTGTCAGATACTCTTGCCACTCTCCTTGTCATTGTCATCTAAGCTGCAGCTCCTGACATCTGGAATGATCTCCTGAAGCTCCTGGACACTTCGTCAATCTTCCAATCTCATAATAATAAGAATTTTGCTTGCCAAATGACTTCAGTTTCTCTCCCTTCATATTTGAAATGTTCTCTTATCTAACTTTCAAAAAATAAACTGTAATGCAAAACTTCCATTCTTTTGTTTACTGATTTAATTTGTCAACTAGTGAAGTACTCAGATATGAATACAGACATTTCCCAATAAACTGTTTTGCAGGTTTTGTGGGGGTTAGATCCATCATGACCTCTTCTTCAGTGACTCCTGGTAACATAGTAATGTAAACTGATACTCACATATCTTTTCTATTATTAAAAAGAGGAATGAATACATCACAAGTTTGGCATTGGCTACACTTGACATGGAGAATAATGGAGCACCTCCAAGCAAATAAGGGATTGTAATCTACAAGAGGTGTTCTGCTGAAAATATAAAATATGAGATCACAGATCAAGTGGTTTATGAACAGCAGCAGGTCTCAGGAGAATGTTTCCCCTACAGACATATATTAGTAGTTTAATGACAGCACTTTTGACATTTTAAGCCTTATAAACGACTTCATATGATTTGCCTCCCTAGAAAAATACTTTGAGACTAAAGATTGGATGAAGACATCTCCCTAGTAGGAGAAGAATAAAATAATACAATCATTTATTATCTTTATTAAACCTATTGGAGTAAAATTTATTTTGTTTTGGCAAGGTCACTGAAAATAATTCAATGGAAAATAATGGGAAAGAAGTTGTTGGGTTCTTTCCTTTAAGCATTTTTATCTAAGACATTCCCTTAATGTTGTGGGAAAATACCCGATTTCAGATTAGAGGATCTTTTAAAGGACTTATGAAGCCTTCAAAACTTGACTCTCTAGGGACGCCTGGGTGGCTCAGTTGGTTAAGCGACTGCCTTCGGCTCAAGTTATGGTCCCGGAGACCCGGGATCGAGTCCCACATTGGGCTCCCTGCTCAGCGGGAAGCCTGCTTCTCCCTCTCTCACTCCCCTTACTTGTGTTCCCCCTCTGGCTGTGTTTCTCTCTGTCAAATAAATAAAATCTTAAAAAAAAAAAAAAAAACTTGACTCTCAGAGTCACATATACAATTAAGGTGACTGGGAAACTAACTTTATCTTTAGTCTTAGCATGGGTTTGTTGTTGATTTTCAATACTTTTCTTATCATATCCAATGATTTAATTTTCTTCTAACTTTATATAATTCTTAAAATTACTAGGTACACCTATGAGAAATGTAAGAATATTCTATCACAATTTCTGTCCAAAAATTTAAATGTTTTATGATATCTTTGTTTTGTCTATCAAATGACTTGCACAAAAACAATTTTTCTTTTAAATCCATTTTTCTCCAATTTAACTATTTAAGTTATTTAACAAACTTAAAAATTGAAAATAATTTCTAACATGATATCCTTAATCATGTTTTCATTTTCAGTAAACAATATATAACAATATGGGGATTTTAGGTATTATTTTCACAACTAGTTAGGCTTCTCATTTTATTTTAATATAGTTTTAATTTGAAGACATTCAATATGTCTTTTTTTTTTTTTTAAGATTTTATTTATTTGACAGAGAGAAACACAGCCAGAGAGGGAACACAAGCAGGGGGAGTGAGAGAGGGAGAAGCAGGCTTCCCGCTGAGCAGGGAGCCCAATGGGGGGCTCAATCCCAGGTCTCCGGGATCATGACCTGAGCCGAAGGCAGTCACTTAACCAACTGAGCCACCCACGTGCCCCAATATGTCCTTATTTTTTCATAACGCAAAGGAAAATACAAATATTTTAAATGAAAATTTACCTGTTACTTCAAGTTGCAATATAATTCATAGTATTTGAAAATTTACACTAGAACTATTTTTAACTAAGTCTTTCTTTTCTTTTCCATGTGTTTTAGAACCGTGTGAGTAGTTCTGGCCAATGAGTTGTGAGTGCAAGTAACCTGTGTCACTTCCCTGAGGAGTATTTAACTGCTAATGAGATACTCTCCTGAGGTCTTCTATTTCAGCAAGGTGAGCCATCAAAAAGTTTGAGATGGACTCTCTGTTATTTCAGGCTCATGAATGGCTGTGGTGTGTTGAGCCCCCTGCTGCCTTAAGATGGACATATGTTGTGAGCCAGAAGTAAGCTGTATTACAGAATTCTTGTTATAGTGTTTTTATTTTACCATAGTATACTCTATTCAGATGAAAACAATGTTTAGGGCCTTTGCATTTAGAGTGTTTATTTTTTTCAGACTCTACACACATTTACTTAATCATTCACTTTTCTTGGTCTACTCTAAGAAAAGCTAGTAAAAGGTATAAGAAAAAATAGAGAAAGACACAGAGAGATTAGTAAACTACAAATTCAGGAAAAACATTTTTAAATGTAACATTAGAAAAAAGCACAGAAATAGGTAGATTTCAAATTTTCTTTTCTTAGTTACTTGATCATTTTTTTTAATTTTAAAAGAAAAATTACACATTAAAGAAATAAAATTATATATAAAAATGTGGGAAAAAAAACAGAGCAATCACTCTCCAGACATCACGTAATCATATTACTAATCTGATGTTTCCTGCCAATCTTTTCTGATGCATATTCAGTGTGTGCAGGCATTTATAAATTTAATAATGGATTGTGTGAATTAAAGGATTAAAACAATAAGACATAAGACCTACAAGAAAATGTATTCTAATATTCACCTGAGTATACGGAAATGAAGACTTTCCTTAGCATAAATATAAAATGAAAACTGCTGACAAAATAATTACATAAAACTTAAACTTATGAATATCAAACACATCCAAAAAGGATATGACAAAATGTATTTGTGTAGCTTAAAGTTGAAAATTGTGTTCATAAAAAGAAAAAAAAGACAACAGGTAAGAAAAATAATGGGTATTTTAAATTTCAAAACTCATTTGAAGTTTTATATTTTGTTATACTCAGAATATATACCCAGTAAAGGTATGTCATTAAGACTTCCTAATCTAGTTGTTAAAAGAAAATTAATTCACATGAAAAATTTCACTATGAGATCAATTTCATTATTATAGGCTAAATGTTGTAATATACACTGAAAATAAGAGTTCAAAGAAAGGAAATATTTGTAAGAGAGTAATCAGAGAACACTTCTTAGAAAAGCGGGAACTGAGCTTACCTTTGATTTTCTATAATAGAATAAGAAGAATCCCTTATCTTTGCAGGGATCGTTTATGAGCTGTTTTGAAGTTTGTTGCAATAGAACACAACATCAGAGCAAGAGCTCAAGGTTACACAGCTAGTAGGGGCTAGAAACTGGGTCTCATCCCTGGTACTCTGATGCCACAGCCCATGTTCTTGGCCATGGCCCTGTGTAAGCCACCTTCTGTTGCTGGGCTTTTATAGCCATGCAGTTAGTTCTTCTGTAAAGCGAGAGTGCATGGATGGCTTTGCCATGGCAGGTGTAGCAAGTGCCCAGAGCAGAATAGGTACAAAGGGCTTAGCTACGTATGAGGCTAGCCTGGAGGGGTGGTCTCAAGGCCAAATCACAATATCTAAGTGGGTTGATTCAGGCTAGTAGTCAGACACAGGGTATCTGATCTTATCAATGGCAAATGCATTAGTCAGTCTGGTCTGCTATAACAGAATACCATAGATAGGGTCTTAAACAATTAACATTCATTTCCTGAAGTTTTGGGAGCTAGAAGTCCTAGATCAGAATGCCAGAATGATCAGGTTCTTGGTAAAGGCACTCTTCCTGGTTTGTACATGGCCATTTTCTTTTGTTGTATCCTCACACTGTAGAGAAAAAGAGAGCTAGCTTTCTTCTTTACCTTCTCCTTCTTCTTCTGCTCCTCATCCTCCCCCTACTCCTCTCCCTCTTCTTCCTCCCCCTCCCTACCCCCTCCTCCTTCTTGTTCCTTCTTCTTCTTTCTTCTTCCTCTTCTTCCTCTCCTTCTTCCACGAATCCCATCATGGAGTCTCTACTCTCATGACCTAATTATCTCCCAAAGATCTCACCTCCAAATACCATCACCTTAGGACTACAACATATGAATTTAGGGGGATATAAACATTTGGTCCACAACAGTAAGTGTCATCAAAAGGCAAAACCATGTTAGGGGCTGTCATGATTTTGGGGCTAGACTTCCAGTTTAAAGCTGAGTCCCAGTATCCAAGGACAGGGTCTAAACTCCTGGTGGAGGCGGTAGCAAGGATTGAATAAAGTGCCAGAGAATGCCCCAAATCAAGTAGATTATTGTTTGGAGCAGGGTCAAATTTATAATAGTGACCTTGAATATAAAATAAGAAAGAAGGCTGAAGCCAAGCAATAAAGATTGGGCCATCATTGCAGGAAACTCAAAAGAGGAGATGCAGATGCCCAAGGAGTTTACAGTGAGCCTATTAGATAGAGATTTCATTGACAACACTAACTCCATATTCTACCTGTTGGAAGGGTTTCTCAAACTCAAACTCTAGATTAAGGAGGTTGTAGTGGAGCATGTATGCCGAAGAGCTTTGTTACTTGCAGCTGAACAGAATTTGGAAAGCAAGAAGTTGACTTTCCCAATTTTGCAAATACATCCATTATGCATCATCTTATTTGATCCTCCCAAAGCCTATATACCTTTGAGGTGGGAAAAGCAGGTGTATAATTTTCCTCATTTTGGAGGCAAACATGACATGCCCAGTTTATCTTTGTGTATAGTGTAAGAAGAAAGGGATAAGCACCTAGTAGCACATGAGATCAATGATGCCATGAAATGCTTCAATCTCAGAATTATTGGGATCCTTGTGTGGGTGGAGAGAGAGAAAGTACTAGAAGGTATTTTTGAACAAACTATAGCTGAGAACTTCCTGAATCTGAAGAAGGAAACAAGCATTCAAGTCCGAGAGGAAGAGAGGATCCCTCCCAAAATCAACAAAAATAGAGCAACACCCTGAATGTAATAGTGAAGCCTGCAAATCTTACAACCAAGGAAGCTATCCTCAAAGCAGCTAAGGGGAAGTGATTTCTTATGTACAGAGGGAGGAACATCAGAATAACATCAGACCTGTCCACAGAGATCTGGCAAGCCAGAAAGGGCTGGCAGGACATTTAGGGTACCAAATGAAAAGAACATGTAGAAGGACTTGGGAGGCTCCATCGTTAAGTATCTGCCTTTGGCTCAGGTCATGATCCTAGAGTCACAGGGTAGAGCCTTGCATCAGGCTCCCTGCTCAGCAGGAGGCCTGCTTCTCCTTCTCTCATTCCCCCTGCTTGTGTTCCTTCTCTGGCTGTGTTTCTCCCTGTCAAACAAATAAATAAAATCTTAAAAAAGAAAAAGGAAAAGAAAAGAACATGCAGCCAAGAATACTTTACACAGCAAGACTGTCATTCAGAAGAGATGGAGAGATAGAGTTTTCAGGACAGGCGGAAACTGAAAGAATATGTGACAACCAAGCCAGCACTACAAGAAATAATAAAGGGTCTTCTCTAATCAAAGAGAAATCCTAAGATTCACATAGACCAGAAATAAATGAAAACCTACAGAAACAGGGACTTTGCAGGCAATACAATGGCACTAAATTCTTATATTTCAATAGTTACTCTCAATGTGAATGGACTGAATGCTTCCATCAAGAGACATGGGGTGTCAGATTGAATTAAAAAAAAAAAAGCAGTACCCATCCATATACTGTCTATAAGAGGCTCATTTTGAACTCAAAGGCACCTCCAGATTGAAGATAAGGGGATGGAGAACAATTTTTTCACATCAAAAGTGAGCTGGGGTAACAATTCTCATATCAGACAAATTAGATTTTAAACCAAAGACTGTAGTAAGAGATGTAGAGGGACACTATATCCTACTGAAAGGGTCCATCCAACAAGAAGAGCTAACAATTTTAAATATTTCCCTCTGTTTTTAAATGGTCTTCCCTCTGTGCCTGTGTCCAAATGTCCTCTTAAAAGGACATTTTTAATTTTAATCAAATTAGATTAAGGTCCACTCTAATGTCCTCATTTTAACTTAATTACCTCTTTAAAAATGCTATGTCTAAATACAGTCACATTGTGAGGTACTGGGGGTTCGAATATCAATATGAAATGTTGGGGGACACAATTTAGCCTATAACAGTATTTATTTTTATTTTTTTATTTGAGATAGATAATGAATGAGAGAGATCATGAGAGGGGAGCAGGTCAGAGGGAGAAGCAGACTTCCCACAGAGCTGAGAGCCCGATGTGGGACTTGATCCCAGGACTCCAGGATCATGACCTGAGCTGAGGCAGTGGCTTAACCAACTGAGCCACTCAGGTGCCCTTACAACAGTTTTTAAATTACTGTTTTGGAGATAGGGATGATGTAAGAGAAACAATAATCCATTGTTACCTTTTGAAATGCATGGCATAATGAAAGCAATGTTTAGGGAAGAGTTTTTTGGCAGTAGATTGTAAAATGGGTCTAGGAAAGGATTAGAAACAAAGAAGATCTCTAGAAGTTGTTGGAATAGTCTAAAATGGGAATTATAAGAATATGTTAATTTTCCAAAGATATGTAATTTTTAAAGTATGATGGAACTCCCTCCCTTTTTAAAAAAAATTGGGTAGAAGTATGTAATACAACATATTTCTGTAAATGCTGCCACAGCATTCTGATTAATGATAAAAGAAACACACATAAAAGCAGTTAAGAAGCAGAAACAGGGACCCCTGGGTGGCTCAGTTGGTTAAGCAACTGCCTTCGGCTCAGGTCATGATCTCAGAGACCCGGGATCAAGTCCCACATTGGAGTCCCTGCTCAGCGGGAAGCCTGCTTCTCCCTCTCTCACTCCCCTTGCTTGTGTTCCCTCTCTGGCTGTGTTTCTCTCTGTCAAATAAATAAAATCTTAAAAAAAAAAAAAAAAAGAAGCAGAAACAAAAATATATTCTAGAACCTGCATTAATGTTATATAATATGATAATTATCATGTACTATGCTACTCTTACAGTAGTTTTTGCCCATTCATCATGCATTTATTTACCAAGCATGTATTGGGTAGTAACTATGTGATCTGCACAGAAAATAAAAGCCATAATTTTTCCCAGAGAAACCTGCTATTATTTATGTTTCCTAAAAGTGGGTGAGTTAAATTTGTTCAAACAATTTAAACTTTTTCATTGCCTTTGCCAAAAAATCTCCTCCTCTAGGGCTTAAGCTCTGTGAGCAATCATAGATTTACCCATGCACAAACCAATGAGAAATGTTCAAGCTTCTTTTCCATTTAGAAGTATGGCGTTTTTTTAAATAAGGAAGAAGTCCTAAACATGCCAGAGAACACATTCTCATTGTTGCAGCCTCCCCTAAGTGACTTCAATCACCCTAATTCCCATCAACTTCAAAGGGACCTCAGTAAAGATATGGCAGAGAAACAAGAAGTTGGCAGGAATTGTACCAACACATCCTCAAACCACAGTGTGTTAAAAACATGAACCTTTCAAGAAGCTAAGTGCCAACAAATGATACTTAGCATTTTCAAAGAGCTTTCCAATGGACTAATTAAATGTTATGAGGTCAATCAGTATTATTAGCCTCATCGTGTAGATAAGAAAATAGAAACACAGAAAGGTTAAGTGATATGCCCAGGCATTCACAATAAAAGTGTTCACGTTAGTGTTTGAACTCAGAGGGCTTGACAACCAAGAAATGCTCAACTCATCTTTCCAGTTCCCTTCAAAAATACTCTAGCTCATATAATTTATCAGTTGCTATTTATGAACATTCTTAATAGATATTAAAGGTCCTATTTAGATTCCAAAGGTGAGGGCACTAATTCCACATCAAAAATAACCAAAATTTCTCATCAAATATCTCCAAATTCAAATAAATGTGTTAGAGACAAATAGGATTCTAATAAATATGAAATACTTTTAATATAAAGCTGTATACAATTATCAGTAATTTTGTATGTTCATATTTTTTTGTATATCTGTGATTTGAGGAATTTAACATTGTGATGAACTCAGTGAAAATCAGGTTCTCATAAACGCTCATCAATTTTCTAGTTCCCTATCACTGCATGAAGTCATTGAGAATGCTTTCGTGTCAAAGTTGGAAACATTTAAATGATGCAACCTAAGTTGTATTCTTAAAATAAATCATCAAGTAACTCCCACCACCATAACATCCTCTTAATGGGAAGGTTGATGTAATAAGTTACAATTTAGGCTATTTCTTTACCTACTACAACTACTAACTTTTCTCCAAGTTCATACACGAACCACCATTGGTGAATACAGTTTATACCTGTACATACTAATCATTAAATCTCTGCTATATGCTTCTTCAAAATAGGCTTTTAAAATAAAAAAATTGTAGGTTTTTAAAGAAATCTAACTGTCATCCATGCTTAAGTCAAAATTCATGTTTATATTTTCCTCTATTCCAGTATTGTGTAATAAATTCTTTCACATTTCTAATAGTCTGTTGAGAGGCAATGCGTTGCTTAGTATGTTTTAATCAATATGAATAAAATCAGTCTTTCTCTCATAACTGAACTTATTTTCAATAATAGTAGCAAAATTAAGTTGTTAATTTTTCTATATTCTGTGTTTTTCCCCTTAGGAAATTTGATTTTACATTTTGAAATGATAATAAAATTAGAGCTTTCATGGTACTCCTCTTCAGTGTGTCATAGGCAGTCCTTCTATGTTGGCTTAGAAGAGATGTGCAATTAGTTAACATAGTGAATATTTTTATGATAAAGGACCAAAGATGACCTAAGCCAACAATTTAGAATTTTTATACAATATGAACAGATTCTATAATAATAATATAATAAAATAATAATATATCTGGAAATATTTAAATAACATGAGATCTTATTATTATTTTATTATTATTATATTTTTAATTTACACTTACAAATACTATGGTTTGGGGTTATTGTGGACTTTTTTGATCTTCCCAATAGGGTAACCTAATCCCAAGTATATAGCATTAACCCCAAGTAGGTTTTGTGGCAATATGGAACACTACACTTTCATTGATAACCTACACATTTCTTACTGATTTTGCAGTTATCTGGAATATTTTCTTTTTAAAAAATTTTGTTCAGTTAGCTACCTTATAGGACAGCATTAGTTTTTAATGTAGTGTTCAACAATTCATTAGCTGCATATAACACCGAGTGCTCATCACAACACCTTTCCTCCTTAATACCATCACCCAGCTACTCCCATCCCCCTCCCTTCTGTAACCTTCAGTTTATTTCCAGTATCTGGAAGATTTTCTGATGATAAAGTTGAAATCCTTGAGAAATGGAGTTGGCAAAAGGCAGAAAATGTAAATCTATTATCAAATTTACTGATCAGTAACTAATGTGGTCTCCAACTTAGAACCCTGAGAATACATATATACCTGAGATAATAAGTAAGTTTCATTTAGTGTGCTCACCAAGATTGATTACTAGTAATTGCTTGAAGTTTGTGTAGATTAAGGAGTCTGAAACTAAATTCAGATTTATTCAGAAAGAGAGCCACGGTTGACTTGGATAGCTGCAGTGGGCATGGAAGGGACTGTAAACATACATGTCACATATCAGCCCTCTCTACCTTGTGCTATAATGTCTACTTATATGTGTGGTGTAAATTTGGCCTGGGCTTGAAATACTGAACATTTTCATTTGATTTTGAAGCAAACAGAATAGAAAGCCCTAAATGGAAATGTGTTATTTTAGACCGTCTGTTGCACAACACCCACCGCCTCCCCTGCATCTTGCCAAAAATAACTCCATAATAAGATTAAAATTTCTGGCTACTCCTACTTCAACTAAGACATTTGATGAGATTACTACTGGATCATGTCTCAAACACATTTCACTAACATACTACTTGTGAAATTATATCATAATTAGTTCGATTGTAGACCCTTCTCGCCTTCCTTCCTGTACGTGATCATGAAGTGTCTGAAAGTAAGTAAGGTCCATGGCTGATTCACCTTTATATCACCAGCAGCAGTTCAGACCTTGATGTATGATACATCTTTAATGAATTATTGTTGAATGTAAGCACTGCAAAAGGAATCCACAGCACAAAAAAGGGTTTGTTAATTATATAACAGAGCTATTGGATCTTTCTCAATGCAGCAATTTTGCATATATATTAGCTGGCCACGGGGTTGATTTTCTTCTTGGAGCACATGGTAAAGTTCTTTGGTGGCACATCTAAATCAACTTGGGAATTTTTAATAGACCTAGAAGTAGTCCCAGTAAAAGTGTCTGGAGATGTGAGAAAAATTAGATAATTAAATGGGCTGTTATAACCGAAATCCATCAACAGTGGCTGAGCATCAGCTTTGGTCTCAGATTTAACTCTGGACATTTTCATTCTTGTCACTCCTTTCATCCTGGCCTGCTGCTGACTGCCCGACATGTTCTCCTCAAAGGGCACCAGCCTGCTGGTTGAGATGCTGTGTTAGTTGATGGCAGATGAGAAGTATGTGTCGTGGAGGACCCATCAAGGGACTTGCTCTGGTTGGTGCTCTTGCTGTTTCTTAGGCTCCGGTGTCTCAGGGCAGGGCCGGCTCAGAGTAGCTTTTGAAGCAATGAAGGACGATTTCATTGGAGATCAGCTTGTCACCTGTGTAATTTGTAACCCACAACTCAATAATTCACTGGAAAGGAGTGCTGCATATTAACAATTTTCTCACATAAAATACCTGTTGCGTCTGAGGTCTTGTACACCAGCATCTCTGGAAATGTGAGGAAAAATATATTACTCTAGCCAAAGCAGACTGTTTATGTTTCACCAAGGCTTAGTCTCTAAGCAGATTTTCATTGCAGTCTCCAATATATTCAGGAAAACAGAACTGCCAGAAAACACCCTCTCTTCTTTTAACCAGGCTTGAAGCCTGAGGAAAGCTTAGCAAAAACAATAACTCAGTTATATTTATAATCTTAAAAACCATCCAGAAGAGCATTTCAAAAATTATATGCTAGGAAAGATAAGATTCTACCCCATAATTTCAGGAACAACCGTGTCAGGCTGCCAGATAAATATTTACAGCACATTCAAATTTAGCTGAACTTATATGACTTCAATCAGTGAAACCATTTCCAGACCCCAAGGTCACAAAAGCTGTTATCAGGTTTCCCCAAGCCTGCTGCCTCTTTCGTGTCAGAAACCAAACGCCACACACTCTAGGCTTCCTCAATTCCTGAAAAACTGATAGGGTGACGATAGTCTTCTCCCCACTTTTCTGTCCACGGAAACACCTTTTCACCCCTTCTTTTTCCGGTTATCAAGTCCTCCTTCTTTGAACAGGTGAAGGGGCTGGCCACTCCTGAGGCAACAACATCTTTCTGCTCTGGAATGCAATTTGCAAACTGTTTAGGCAGGAATTTCAAGGGTATGAACTGGGGTGACCATTGAGGGCGGATGTAAATACATCCCATAGTAGCAGGCTCTCAGCCAGATTTGCAGTGTCAAGTTATCTGCCTTAAAAAAAAAAAAAAAAATGTTACAAGGGCCATGGAGGTGCCCAGAGTGGGAACCTGCCAATTAAAAGGAGTGTGAATGAGACTTAGGGGACTGATCAGGGTGACAGGACCACAGTCATCCTTTGGCAGGAACCAATTTAATGACAGGTGTCTGACAGCATAGCCTGGGTCCTTGGAGCTTATGTAAGGTTCTTGGAACTGCACTCTCTGTTGTAAATTGCTGTGCTGAGATTAAAAGTGCCCTGCTGCTCACTCCAGTAGCATTTTTGTTTCCGTAAGTAACCAGCCTCTGCAAAGTTTATTCAATGCTTTCTAGAGGTGTGGGATAGAAAAGCAGGAGAAAAAAAGCACCAAATTTCCAAATTTTTCAACTACACAACGGGGGGGGGGGAACTGATGATAATTCAGAGAAAATCACAAGATAAGAATCAAGATTAACCCTACACTTTAGTGATAATGTTAATGACATCATGAGCTGTACTTTATTAACCTAATAATTTTCCAAGTAATATAGAATCTTTCCAAATAATTTCAAGAGGAATAGACTTTTCTAAAAAAGATAGTGAGATTGGTAGAACATGTGAGAAAAGTATTACAAACTAAAAGAGGAGAAATTAGTTCTATCTTAAGCAATGATCCATGTGTATAATCATGAAATGGGTGCAAATGAATTAGTCACCCTAAGTGATGAATTTACAAGATGTGTTCCAACCACATGTGATAGCTAAGGTAGAAACTGTCACATGTTTAAGAAAAAGCTATATGTAAATGTGCTATTCTCAGGGTTCTGTGTATATACATCTTTCAAGGGCACATGGGCAAAAATTGGCATTAGGCTAGCAAGAGGAAAATGTAACAGTCCACAAATCATTGACAAGGTAAAGGGATAAAATAAAACAAATTCCAAAAGCAGCTTCAGTAGTATCGATTTCCTTTTTTGGTTTTCTTCCCGATGAAATAACACATTTAGCTAAAATTAAGAACTATTGGCTTAGTGCTTATTCTGTGCCAGTTCATTTGTTCAGAATGCTGTTATGTATTCACTTTTAGTCCTCAAACAAATCCTGTGAGGTGGGTACTATTATGATCCCCCTTTTGCAGAAGGGGAAATGGAGGCAACAGAAGTTAAGTAATTGGCCCAAGGTTATATATCTAGTTTAAGTGCCCACAGCAAGACTCAAATCAAGTAGCACGGCTCCAAAGCTTGCACGAAAAATATCACTGGCTATAAAATCACAAGATCAATATTGTGATTGGTTAAACACACACACGTAAAATTTGGGTTTTCTTTGGTTGAGATGAGTCAGAGGGGTAGGAGAGGAAAGTCTAGGAATATGGGCATACTTTGAGCACCTTCTCTTCCCTATTAGCTGTAGAAACAGAATTCATGAACTAACTCTGAGCTACATTTATGTCACAAATACTTTCCAACACAGGACAAGAAATATATGAGCTATAATTATTTGCTATTGAAATGTCTTAATTTAGATTTTACTATATATTTACTATTGCAAAACAACTGCTATAATAGCATCTTAATGTGGTAAGTTACATTTTTTTTTCTTTTTTTTCTTTTTTTCTGTCAGTTCGCAGAAGTTAACTGATAAAACAAGTCTGTCCTTATCTTCGGGGAGTTCACAGATAGGAGTGATCAGAAGGTCTTACTTCTGGGTGGTCTTAGCAATCCAGAGTGGTGTTAACAAAATGATAGCAGCTTTTTTAATAACACAGAAAGATAATTGTTGTTCCTGGATCATTAGTTGTATTTTTAACACACAGTGGAAGTATCTTGAAGCTCATCCTAGTATCTAGGTAACTGATGAGTTTTACTAAGGCATTTGCTTCGTTAGTATCCTTCCAGCTTGGAGCTGTTGAGACTTTCCCAAAGCAAAACTTCTATTGGTCTTTGCATACTTTCTCTCCTTTTCCTTTAAGATCTACACGGGTATCTGGCAACATGTAGACATAGCTGCAATTCTGTTAATTCTCAGTGATGTCTAGTGCTGTGATTAGAACCTGTGGTCCTTGTTACACGAGCTAAAAATGCTAGTGTTTAATTCAAGAATTAAGCTCAGTTGGAGGAAGATAGCTTGCAGGAAATGAGAACTAGAAAATACAGGTGTTCTGACCCGTGTTCTCATACCTTAGACATTGCATTCCTTTTGGTCTGCCAAAATTTCATCTAATTCCCTTTATCTCCACTTGAAAAAAAAAAGAATATTAATCACCATTCTCCTTTGCCTGATAGTTGTAGAAAGGATTTAATTTCAGGATGGTTTCAATATATGTATGCCTGCTCTTCCTCCAAATCCCTGGAAGACCACCCTAGCCTTCTCCCTTTTGTGCCTCTAATACCAGCAAGCTGCCCTGTAAAGGGAGATTGAAAACAAAGCATAAATCATTAAAGAAGGAGAATCTATTACTTTCTTATCCCTCTGGATCCTAGGCTATTCCAAATGTCAGGGCACATCAGAAATTTAAAGTTCAAGGATGATGTATTAGTTCTGAATCTGCACTTAGGAAAACTGGCAGCTTCAAAGCATGGAGAGCTGCACACAATCTGCTTTGGCAGAAGGTTTCTCTCTCTCCATTTGGGAGGGAGAAGGCTGGGACAGCTATGGGAATTTGGCTTTCTCCCTTTTCATAGACGAAAAGAGAAGTAAATAACCAATGATGACTAGCTTTGGCTTTGAGTGTCCAGCAATTATTAAATGCACTCAGGCTTTCAGTAAATTAAGAGAGTCGACGACCCACAGGGCTATGCAAACCATTTATGGTGCTGAAACACTTGAGAGCGAAGTTTGATTTTTGTCCTAAGGTTTATGCCCTATGATTGAGAGCATGTGTAAGAATAGAGATAGGGATACAGAAAGACTGGAGACCATGTTTCTAACTTATGGAAATTTCAGTCCTTTTAAAAATGCTGATTAAATATTCTACACAATAAGGAGTAAGATAAACAGGTAGCAGGCAGAACTTAGCCTATCGAAAGTTTGGTTTACTCCCGGTGTTTCCTAGCTCAGGAGTCCTCCAGCCCCAGGAGCCGTGGAGCTGATTAAGTGCACCGTGTCTCTAAAAGGCCACTTAAAATGCGTATATTGCTATCATTAAGAGGTTTCTGTACCTGAAAGAAATTGCACTTAGTTAGCTATATTGAGTTGAAAATGGTTCCATTTCAGGTTCAATCTGATAGGCTTCACATTTTCAGCTAGAGTAAAATGAAAACTCCCTGGAAGTTTCCAAATCCCTGGAAGACCACCCTAGCCTTCTCCCTTTTGTGCCTCTAATACCAGCAAGCTGCCCTGTAAAGGGAGATTGAAAACAAAGCATAAATCATTAAAGAAGGAGAATCTATTACTTTCTTATCCCTCTGGATCCTAGGCTATTCCAAATGTCAGGGCACATCAGAAATTTAAAGTTCAAGGATGATGTATTAGTTCTGAATCTGCACTTAGGAAAACTGGCAGCTTCAAAGCATGGAGAGCTGCACACAAGATGAAGGTAGGTAATACTCTATAGGAGCCAGAGAGATACCTCAAAGCTATGACACCCTATATATTGCAAAATAATAGATTTTCCAACTTGTAGGCCCGAGGATCCAGAGAAGGTAATTGTCTCCAGTTACTCTTTTGCTCCGTTTCCAGTATTTGGTTCATTGATTATCCTTATTTATCTTCTTTCAAAGAAAATAAGATACCCGTAAGTTAGAGTCCTAAAAATCTGAGCAATTTATTTGCTCAGAGAGAACAGAGTCTGCTAGCTTTTTCTGTATCCAATAGACTTTGGAACAGACTCTACTGCAAGAGAGGACCCCTCTTACTAGTGCATATGGAAGGCAAATAGTTCTATTTTGCTCTTTCAAGCACTTTCAGGATATTTACCCAAAACCCTGGGGACAGGAGGGAAAATTCTTTTAATACCCCAGGAGCAGTAGAGTGATTTGGGAACAAGGCCCAAGTGTATGAGGGCACATCTGCAACCTGTGCAGACATGCAAACCAGCAGGCACTGCAGGCCAACAGGGAATGAGAGCAGGAATCGAGGCAACTCTTGTTATTCCAACTGTTGGAGTCTGTAGATCTTCCCTCTTGCTCTCTGCCTCTAATATGATTCTGTATCCACTTTCCAGTCTCTGTCTCACTCAGCTGGAATCCTTGAAAGAGAACATTTTTTAGTACAACCAGGGCAGATGTCCACATCTAGCCCACTCCACTACAACCAGGAAGTGAGGCCATCTTCCAGAAGGCTGTGAAGATGAAGGTAGGTAATACTCTATAGGAGCCAGAGAGATACCTCAATATGAGCCTGCCCCAGCCAGCACTCCTCAACTTTATTGTGTAGACAGACACCCAGGGATCTTGTTAAAATGCAGTAGGTCTGGAGTGGGAGAAGGAATTTTGCATCTAACAAGTATCCAGGTGATGTCAACACTGCTGGTCCACAGACCACACATTTATTAAGTAGCAAGGCACTATGCTATGTGTGCTACAAGTTGGTGTCTTAAAGACAATAAAAACTTTCATAGAACATTTAACATGCAGTAGGCACTACTTGAAGTGTATTACAGGTTGACTTCATGTAAACCTTATAACACTTGCAGAGGTGGTTACACAGTGATCCCCACTTTATCAATGAGGAAACTGAGACATAGAAATGTTAAGTTACTGTCCAAGGTTTGAGGCTTTTATGCAAATTCCGTATGGATATCTCTTGCTACGCTGAGCAAATAACTGGAACAGCCTCTGTTGTTTCTCTCTGAACTCCAGGGACCTGGTCAGTATCTGGATATGGACCATTACATAAGAGTTATGTCTGGCCAAATAGCATCAAAACTTTTCCAGATGGAATCAGCTTAGTAACTGTACTTAAGAACTCTCAGAATCACACTAGTTAAGTGTGTCAAGCTTAACAATACATTAGAAAATCCAAATGGTAAAATAGCAGGTCACTTCTCCAAATATTCTACTCTGCTGTACTTAAGTATTATTCCTTCTTTTCCAACCAAAGTGCTATCTCTCACCATAAAATGAATACACAATGATTTGTTTTCAACAGTTGGTCTCAGTGCAGATTAATTTTTATCTTGTCAGCACCCTACAGATGTTACAGTGAGCAAAGGAACATAAAATACTCCTGAAATGTTCCTCCTGTGTTTTAAGTGACATGAGGTAGCAGTTACAGCTAGTTAGGACATAACTCTATTAAATGAATTTCTCTTTTGCTTTTAAAACTGCCTGTCTGCAGGGGTCACAAATGCCTCATGGAGAAAGCTTCAGATAAAACTTTCACATACTCAATTCCATCAGGTACATGAATAATTTTGTACAATCACCATCTACTGCTGGCTTGGTTTTTCATTATTAAGAGCTTGTATGGTTTATTCTTTCTAAGAGATTGCTTGTTGGGTTAAATTGTTGAAAATATTTGAATTAGAATAAAAATTGGCAGTACAGATTTTGTGCTATTGTCATATAGTAAGTAACTTTTTAATACCTTGTTTTTTTGATGGTTTCTATATGATTCAACTGAGTTTTTTTCCCCCTTCTATCCCTTAATCAGTAGCTAACAGAAAATGGTTGCACCTACGTAAGTTTCTCCGTATCCTCACCAGCATTTGGTCTTATCATTTTTTTAAGAATTTTAGCCATTCTCATGGGCATGTTTTGATAACATTGTGGTTTCAATTTGCATTTCCCTAATGTCTAATGATGCTGAATATCTTTTCATGCATTACTATGCCTATATAGATAAATTTTTCAAGAGGCCCTTTCAAGAGGCATTTTAATCCCAGCCATGCCTTTTTTTTTCAAGATTTTATTATTTATTTGACAGAGAGAAACACAGCCAGAGAGGGAACACAAGCAGGGGGAACGAGAGGGAGAAGCAGGCGTCTCACCCGCCAGGGAGCCCGACGTGCGACTCGATCCCGAAGGCAGTTGCCCAACCAACTGAGCCACCCAGGCGCCCCTCAGCCATGCCTTTTAAGTTGAAAATTAAACTTGCATTGTCTTTTTTTTTTTTTTTTAAAGATTTTATTTATTTGACAGAGAGAAACACAGCCAGAGAGGGAACACAAGCAGGGGGAGTGAGAGAGGGAGAAGCAGGCTTCCCGCCGAGCAGGGAGCCCGATGTGGGGCTCGATCCCAGGTCTCCGGGATCATGACCTGAGCCGAAGGCAGTCTCTTAACCAACTGAGCCACCCAGGCGCCCCATAAACTTGCATTGTCTTAAAAACAAAATGATCAGTGAATTTTGTCCTGTTACATTATTGGTAAGATAGTATTTGAGGTGCTTACCAATCACTGTGTAAAACGTGTCTATGGGAAATTCTGATTTCCAAACAACCATCCTGCAAATGAATCCTTGGGGGGGGGGGACAAATAATCATCCCTCAAAGAATTTCAGGCAATTCAATTTGTTCACATATTAGGAATTGTCTATACAATATGGGTTTGATTTTCTTTCTTTTTTTTTTTTTGTTTTGTCTTATTGTTGTTTGTTTTTGCTCAGTTACTAGTAGTTTTATTTCTTTGTTTATTCAGTCATTCAATGAGTACATAGTGAGTACATGCTAATGTGCTGAGCACAATGCTAAGATCTGAGGATAAAAAGTCAAATAAGGCAGGGGTGCCTGGATAGCTCAGTATGTTAAGTGGCTGATTCTTAATTTCAACTTAGATCATGATGTCAGGTCCTTAGATCAAACCCTGTGTCAAGCACCTACTCAGTGGGGAGACTGCATGAGGATTCTCTCTCCCTCTCCTTCTGCCCCTCCTCCTCTCTCTCTCTCTCACTCTTTCTCAAATAAATAAATAATTCTTTAAAAAGAAAAAAAGAAAAGTTAAGTAAGGTGGACAAAATTTTTGCCCTCAAAGAGTTTACAATCAGCAAGGGTTTTTAAATAAACAAAGGTACACCTAAAACTAATATAATATTGTATTTAAACTAACTGGAATTAAAATAAAAACTTAAAGTAAACAAAGATAATCATTCATACTCTGTTTCTGAAGTGGGACTTGTCTGCTTAGTTTCAAGTTTACTTTTAGGTCATTCTAGTCATGTTAAGTTTGTGACAGGCTGGAAAAAAATCAAATTGAGTGCTCATAGATTTCATGGCGCCTTCCAGTTTCCTTCTTTCCTCTTCCCTTTTGCAGCGGACCATGGAGAAGAGAAGGTGAAGCTGCAGAGCTCCTCTCCTGCCTATAGCTTTGCCTTCCTTCCTCTTCTGGCCAGTTGACAAAGTACAATAAGCAAGAGAGGGCTCTTTATCATGTGTCCCCTTCAAAACTCACTATATAGCACTTTATCAAAGATCAGACTTCCAAAAGCTTTTGAATTTAACAGGAGATGCTACTCCTGAAATACAACCTTAAAAAAATGAAAAAAGAGAGAATCAGTTTACTGTATAAATTGAGCAGTTAAAAAAAGCCCTTTCTCTCATACAGGTATTGCTTGCAATATTGTACAATGTGAAGCAAGCTACAGAATGGATTTAGTTCTCCTTTAATCCATTTAATGAACTTTTAATATATATGTGTGTTGTTATTATGTTGTGCATACCTTTGGAGGTGCTGGAGACAAGGTCAATCATACACTATCCCTTTCCTCCAAGAACTCAACTTCAACTGAGAAATAGAAATGCAAATAGAGAATTAGAGTAAAATATCCTAGATGTTTCCCATTGGTCATGAGGACAAAGAAGGAAGAAAATAGTTCTGTAGCTTGTGACAGGATGAGAGTTTGGAGGGGAGGGACTTCCATTATGCAGATTTTAAGCTATTAATATTTAGAATATGGGTCAAAGTTATTTTTCTGATGCTCCCTTTCACATGTATTTTTGGGGTGGTTTTATTTCTTTGTTTTATTCTTTTAGAAAACTCTCTTGAATTTACGTCCATTTGCCTTGAATTCCAGTTTCTGCTCCTACTTACTAAATTATTTTTTATTACATATCAGTTACTATATCCCATGAAAGACATTTGAGGCACACATTTACATATAGGCATTCCCTATTATCTCTAACTTGCATTCGTGTCTTTTAGCCAGTTCTACATTTAAAGCAAATATTTCCTTAAATCCAATGGCAACTGGATTTTGTTTTGTTTTTATCAATCTTTGGTGTGGAACCTTGTGAAATGCCTTGTAAAAGTCTAAGTAAATTTGGCACACTGATTTCTGTAGTCCAAATGCTTATTTACCCCCTCAAAGAACTTTGGTTGGGAAATACTGCCAAGAATTATATTTCACTGCATATTGTAGCCCATCACTGGCCTGTTTTTCTATTCTTAGGTTGGAGGGAAATAAAGCCCCAAAGCTTTTCTTGGTCTATTTGTTTCTTTCTTAATGGTGCATTATTTTAATGAGATAAAATCAAAAGCATAAGTATTTTTAACATCTCAATTTCTTACAGTGAAGCATGTAATAGAATTTTGATAATGGCCTGAGTTTACTATCTTCCTTCCAAAATACGTTAATCCAACTATACAAAAATGCTAAATCTGAGAGCACAGTTAAGCATATGTGTATAGGCTTTTGCATTTGTAAATCAACATGTAGATTATCTGAAGGCATGCTTAGGTATTTAATTTAATATAAGGTTAAACCATAGATTTTAATCCAAAATCATGAGCATGAATACATCATTTAGGACAAATAATTTTAAATTTTAAAATAAAATTAATTCAGATATATTATCGACATGTCAAAGATGTTTCTTTTCTTATAAGATTGCCTAAGAATACACATATAAACAGAGATTACATTGTTGTTTTTAATTTTAAAAAATCATATTCGTGGGGTGCCTGAGTGGCTCAGTTGGTTAAGCATCTGCCTCCAGCTCAGGTCTTGATCCCAGGGTCCTAGGATAGAGCTCTGCTTTGGGGAATTCCTACTCAGCAGGGAGTCTGTTTCTCCTTCTGCCCCTCCCCCTGCTCATGCTTGTGCTTGCTCAGACTCTCTCTCTGAAACAAATAAATAAAGTCTTTTAAAAAACCATATTCATGTTGATGAGTGATCATTTTTGTTGTACTGTTTTTAGTGCTGCATTTTTATTATGGTAGGAAAAAGACATGCCTTGTTTTTGGATTTTTTTTTTTTTTTTGAGCAATGTGTTTGTTATTACTCATGAAGACTTTTATGTCTTGCTCTTTGGCTGTGTTCTACTTTCTGAGCATGAGTAAATTTATGAAAATATTACATGTTCAACCCCTTTTGTATTTCCTTTAATGAAACATTCTTTCCTATCTATGTTTTTCAACATTTATCACAAGTCACATCCCAGTATGTAAAAAAGGGAAGTATTTGGCTTATTTTCACAGAATTGTTTGACACTTAAAGGATTATAGAAAATCTGATTTATGATCTGTAACATGAACCCAAAGTACAGAAATGAACAATATTCTGAGATCTAAATTCAACTACTGATACATGAATTCAGTTGATTTCCTTTGGAGATTTGAAATTCCTCTTCATTGAAAACAATCTAAAACTATTCTTATATATGTGATTTATAGATTATGACATCAATATTTAAAAGATAAATAATATGTGATATCTCCTGACAAATATGTATCAAATGCCCATTGTGTCCCATTTCCATGATGTTTTAATTATTAGCTTCATGCTGTGCTTATGAAAACAAAAGATAGTATTTCCAAGATAAAGAGATTAATAAAGGCCTAAAGACTTTAAAAATGCATTTTTGAAGGAAAAAAATGGATGAAATACAATGAGTATTTTCTTTAAAATAAACAGAGATGTCTGATGCCAAAAAAAGCTGATAGCAAAGATTATATATCTTCTTAATTGATATGTTAATGATGATGGTATAATGACCTTTGGAATAATGCTAAGAAGAAATAATAAAAACTAATAGATAGGAGGCAGTGGTAGTAGTGTTCTGAGTCTTTTCTCTAAGAATATGCTTTCTTATCTATAAGAAACTATAACATATCTGAGCACACAGTGGAACTTAGAGTTTGCTCATTTGCTTTACACAATATGTTAATATTATTCTGTTAGAAAGAGGGCTAAGGGAGTGCCAATGTAAAATTAAGATGACAAGAAAGCACGAAGCATCCATAATCCTGACAAATAACCTCAGACACCCTTCCCAGCTTTCTGTAATTTTCAAGAAAGACAAAGAGTTTTTTATTTTGTCCCCTTTCAATGTTGATATATTTACATCATTTGTAAAACAGTAGAACACATTTATTTCTCTCAAAATGTATTGATCCCAGGGTGCCTGGGTGGCTCAGTGGTTAAGCATCTGGCTTCGGCTCAGGTCATGATCCCGGAGTCCTGGGATTGAGCCCCACATTAGGCTCCCTGCTCAGCAGGAAGCCTGTTTCTCCCTCTCTCACTCCTCTGCTTGTGTTCCCTCTTTGGCTGTGTTTCTCTCTGTAAAATAAATAAAATCTTTAAAGAAAAATGTATTGATTCCTTCTTTAGTCAATAAAAACATTAGAACAATAATGAGATAACCAGTACTTTTTGTTTACTTTGTGGCAAGTTTAAAGACATGAACTAACATCTCAAGATGAAATGTTAACATAAAATGAAGCCCACTCGGTCAGACTCCATGGACATCACTAATCTCATTATATTCACTAGAGCAATAAAAATTAACAAATTGCCAAGAAACTGATTCTTCCATGAGGACTCTCATGGGACTAAGGGAGACACAGAAAAGCAAATAATTGCAGGAGCCTCATAAATGGTAGAACAGAGATGATCAAGGCTCTAGGGAGAGATAGGGAAAAGTATCTGGTGCCCGGGAAGGTAACATCTCAACAAAGTCAGATGGATGGGAGTTAGCCAAGTCAGCACAATTTGGAGAGAAAGAACTAGGGGAGAATAGGTTAGTCTAGGAAGAGATAAAAGCATAGCCTGACCTAAAAATAAGGAAATGGGAGTCCATATTCAGGGACCATGTTCTGGCTGGAGAAGATGCAGTGTTTAGGGTGAGAATAAACAGTGGTTTGAAGAGTACACAGAAAACCTATGAGCCTTCTTAATGGGGCTGAACTTTGGCAGTTGGAGCCATTAAACTTAAAACAAAATGGCCAGACATACATTTTAGGGGAAATTCTCTTATGGTCATGTATAGAGTATGAATTGAATGGATTAGAAATCATAAGGAAGTTATTGTAGCAACATAGAAAGATAAAAGTAAGAAGCCTAACCAAAGCAATGAAATAATCATGGGTAAGGTGATATATTTGAAAAAGATTATAGAGGCTGAGTTAGCCACATCTATGATAGGAAAGGAGGTAATGAAGAAAACAGAATCACTCGGATAAGTTTCATATTTGTGTGAATAGATGAATAGCGGCATAAATAATGAAGGTAGAAAACACAAAAGGAGGTAAAAATTTGAGGAGTCATCAATGACTCAGTGAGGACATGTTGCATTAGAAGTATCTGTGAAATATCCTAGTCTCAGTGAGGAAATGAATATGCAGAAATGTGGCTTGGAGGATATTGGACCAGCCCAGTTTATCCCAATAAGAAAATGTAAGTGAAAAGTCAATTTATAAAAAGGAGATCTTTTAAAAGCATGAAATCAAGGAGGTCTATTTATGTCTATATGACATTAAGGGCTGAATTGTGTCTCCCTCCCTCCTCCCCAAATTTATATTCTGATCCTAACCTCCTACTGGGATATGGGACATGACTGTATTGCGAGATAGGGCCTTTAAAGAGGTGATTAAGTTCAATGAGGCCATTAGGATGGGCTTAATCCAATCTGATTTGTGTCCTTGTAAGAAGAGGAAATTGGACACCCAGACACCAGCAATGCATGTGTACACATGAAAGACCATATGAGGACACAATGGGAAGACAGTCATCTACAAGCCATGAAAAGAGGCCTCAGGATAAACCAAGCCTACCAACTCGATCTTAAACTTCCAGCCTCCAGAACTATGAGAAATAAATTTCTGTTGTTTACATCACTCAGTTTATAGTATTCTGTTATGGCAGTCTTATATGATATAGATACTACCTAATGATATAGACATTATTCTAGCCTATACACCACCTTCATGATATGGATATGTTTGCCAGGAGGTCTAACCCTTTTCTCTGGATGCTGAAAACACATGTCAACATCTTGTTCTCTGGGTTTCATTTTTCTTTCCTCCATTTTGTCCACCCTATAATCTTTACAGAGGGCATTAACTAAAAATGAGCTTTCTTAGTCACATTTACGTTCTAAATTTCTTCCTACAGTCCGTACCCAGGATACTCTATTGAACTTCTGAGTGCTCATAAAACAGGTGACACTTCTGTTTTCCACTGAGCATGTATTATTCCTACGTCTGACTAATCCCATTACTATTTCATCACTTCCTGTCAAAAGGTTACCTTATCTTCACAGAATCCCATGCAATTGCCTACATCACCATCCAAATTTACATCTGCATCCCTAAAATGATCTGGAGCACTGATTTCCACTCAATAAAAAGCACATAGCTGTTCGAGTCATTGCTGAGAAGAACTTTAGAGGCATAATTTAATAAATCTATCTAAAATGAATCACTTCTTAATTTCTGTAGATTTAAACCTCATAACAGATGATATCCCTTTTTACAAGCTTAAAAGAAAACTTCCTCCAACTGACCATACTCGTAATAGCTTATTAACCACTTCAAAGAAGATTCTATCATTGTTTTATGATTTATAATTATGTATTACTTGGTAAATCATTAATGTATTTATTAATTAAATAAATATGTATTAATTACCTACTCTGGATACTGGGGATGCAGACAAACATGGACTCCACCCTTTAAGCCTTTACAGGCTAGTATTAGGAAAATAAGGAAAGTAAAGGAAATCATGAAAAGGTTTTAAGGAGATATGTGGTCCTATTTATCTTGGTTCCATTTTATTAGCTTGGCAAAAATTTATGCCTGCTTACAGTATCTTTCTTTTTAAAAGATTTTATTATTTGACAGA
The DNA here is from genome assembly GCA_004023965.1 of Spilogale gracilis. Taxonomy (NCBI): domain Eukaryota; kingdom Metazoa; phylum Chordata; class Mammalia; order Carnivora; family Mephitidae; genus Spilogale; species Spilogale gracilis. The sequence goes on along the minus strand of PITA01017224.1, from coordinate 7,809 downwards.
AAGAAACACAGCCAGAGAGGGAACACAAGCAGGGGGAGTGAGAGAGGGAGAAGCAGGCTTCCCACCAAGCAGGGAGCCCAATATAGGGCTCGATCCCAGGACTCTGGGATCATCATGATCTGAGCTGAAGGCAGTCACTTAACCAACTGAGCCACCCAGGCACCCCTGCTTACAGTATCTTTAATCTAACTTCCAACACACAATGAAGAAAAAGCACCTATTGTAAGGTAAAACTGCTCTTCCAGCATATGATGCTGCAGTATGCTGGTGATTTTATTTGAAAAAGCTGTTTTGTACTGTAGCTTTTATCACTAGAGATTGAAAATGTCAGTATTGGGAAATAAACATCTCTGGTGGTAAGTGCTTAATTGTACCCCCATCGTATTCATAGTTTGAAGCCCTTGCCTCCAGTACCTCAGAATGTGACTACATCTGAAGATAAGGCCTTTAAAGAGGTGAGGCAATTTGAATGAAGCCATTACCGTGGGCCTGACTGGTGTCCTTGTAAGGAGAAGAAATTTGGACACATACATTCAGAGAGACAACATGTGAAAAGATAGGAAGAGGGGAGCTACCTGGAAACTAAGGAGAGGTCTCAGGCAAAAGTAAGCCTGCCAAAACCTTGATTTTGGACTTCTGGCCTCTGGAACCACAAGAAAATAAATTTCACTTGCCTAAGCGACCCAGTCTAGGTATTTTGTTACAGCAGCCCAAGCTGAATTAAGATGACACCCATACGAGGGCAAGGCGAGATCCATAAAATGAAAAACAATTTGATAATTCAGCCACTATGTAATTAATGTAGGCATTGCCATATGTAAGATATTCAAATAACTCAAACCAATCCGTGGATTCTTTTTTACGCTGTTAAATATAGATGAGCACAGCACACTTTCTTATAATTATGTCCTGCTGTTCAAATACCAATAACTTTTAAAGAGTATAAAAATATTTTTTCACTAGATGCTCTTATCAGTACAAAATCTGTAACATTTAATGTATCAGTTCCTGTCACTGTGGCTCTTCATTTCAATCCGTAAAGGTTTATTCAGCAATCTTCCTTTCAGTCTTCTCAATGAACCACAATCATTTCTGGCACATATGCAGAACTGAGCAAACTTTCTTGAATTAATAAAATTAAGTCTGTCAGATTTAGGCCAGTTGGGTATTAAATTCAAACTAGACCAAATACTGGCTGAACATAGTTGCAGCTTGTATAGATCAGATTTGGCATAAAATTCAGTTTGTGATGTAATGTAAATTGTCAAAGTGATACTGCTTCAAACGTCATGTGGTTTATTTTAAAAGTGATATGTATCATACAGAAAAATAAAGCCTCACTTAATGTGAAAATAACTACTTAGAAGAACAATAGAATGACCATGTAAGTTGAGCATTCATTAAGAACTGCCATATGATTCTGCATATTAATCTAAGACTTCATTATTTCCATTTGGATTGAACAGAAAAAGAAAGAAAGCCCGGTAAAATGCTACCTTTGCTTTTTTTTTAATGTGAGCATTTTTTAAAAAAATTGTCCACTTTAGGAATAGGCACCCTTTACTCTTTTAGGTAAATGTAAAACGGCCATGGCATTTTTTGTGATGAAAGAAACAAAACAAAACTGACATGATGCCACAATAGTGACTATGTCCAAATAAGCTCAATTAACCTAATATTGTTAAAACATATGTAACTTTTGGGCACCTGGGTGGCTCAGTTGGTTAAGCGACTGCTTTCGGCTCAGGTCATGATCCTGGAGACCCGGGATCGAGTCCCACATCGGGCTTCCTGCTGGGCCAGAAGCCTGCTTCTCCCTCTCTCAGTCCCTCTGTTTGTGTTCCTTCTCTCGCTGTGTTTCTCTCTGTCAAATAAATAAATAAAATCTTAAAAAATATATATATACGTAACTTTTGGTGACACATTCCATACTGGAGTTTTAAACATCACATTGTGTCATAACCACCATTTCAATGAATTAAGATCCTTGTCAAAGAACACTTTTTTCAAAATCAAAACCCAACATTCCAAATGTTCCACAGGATAATGGGTAGAATGAAGGTAGAGATTATAAAGGGACAAGTAAATCAGTAAAATATTTTTTGGTCCTAAACTTCTACTTAACTTCCTTCAAATTCCCATACTATTAGTTCATTCATTCATTCATTCATTCAACAAGTGACTTTGGAGCATATTACCTGCTGGGTACAATCGTTCACAAACAGGCATGGTTCTACTGACAGAACTTATAATGAGAAAGATAAGGATTCCGTAATCAAACACAAATGCAAAATAGATGAATATTTGATATGCCAAGGCCATGTGCAATGTACTTAAATACATTCTCTCACTCAGTCCTCATAATACCCATAAGGTCATTACTATTTTTAGCCCCATTTACTCATGAAGAAACTGAGGCACCAAGAAGTGATGACCAGGGTCCTAAGCCTATCCGTGGCAAAGCTGGGGTTTGAACTCAGGCACCTTAGCTCCAGAGCTTGTATTCTTGATGAATATATGGCAAACACTTTCGATTGTGAATACTACATGATACAACTGAAAATACATTCAATACTTTAAATTGTGATGAATGATATAAAGAAAGATTCCATCTACAAAAAAAAAAAAATGTATACACAAAGCCAAATTAACTTGAGGCTGTCAAGGGAATCCTCTTAAGAGCATTGATTTTGAAGCCAACTTCAAAATTTTGAAGGACAATGAGGATAGGGAAAGACAGTGGTATGGAGGGTGGAACAGTGTTTCAGCAGAATAAATAACATGTGCCAAGGTCCCGGTATTATAAAAAAATAGAAAGGAGAGAGAGAGAGAGAGAGAGAGAGAGAGAGAGAGAGAGAGAGAGAGAGATTAGTTGGTTTAGTATTCCCTCCAGTATTTGTATTTTAGGGGCCAAACTGTATCATCTATTGGATATTTCATTTAAAAAAATGAATTCAATTTTGTACCCAGAGAAAAAGTAAACTAAAAACAATTTTTAAAAGAACCACCAAAAATGCTTAAAAACACAGTAGATGGCAAAATTTATCTGCAGGGTACTAAGATTTCTGATACATGAAAAACTCATGGCAAATGGTCATTTTCAAATGCTTTTTCACCAAAAAGACATTTTGAACCATATTTTATCCCACCAAACTATATGTTTTCAATTATGCCTTTGCAGTCAGGAGAATTGCAAAGAACTCAGATTTGGCTGAGGTATATGGTGAGGTGTAGAGAAAAGAATTGCTCAGGGATAAAGATAAGTTTGGACAAGGGAGTAGAAACCACATTGCAGAGGGAATCATAAGTCACACTAACAGTTTTCTCCTTTAGGTAATGGAAAACTATCAAAAAGTTTCAAGTGAAGTCTTGCATTTTAAGAAGCTCTACCCAAGAGAAGTGGAAGCTGAGAGAAACATGAAAGGCAAACCCACCCCCCAAAAAATATGGACTGTCCAACATGCAAGCCTTTAAAATTATGTTAATTGACAAAATAGTAAATTCATAATGTGAATAATGGCAAAATGAAGTATGAGGGGAGAATGATAAAAGCATATGTATTGCAGTCTTAATATCAAGTATATTTTGTTTATTATAATTTTGGGGGGTTTGTTTTTTTGTTTTTATTGTGTTATGTTAGTCACCGTAAAACGTTAGTTTTTGATGCAGTATTCCAAGATTCATTGTTTAGGTACAACACCCAGTGCTCCATGTAATACGTGCCCTCCTTAATACCCCCCACTAGGGTCACCCATCCTCCCCAACCCCTTCCCTTCTGAAACCCTCAGTTTGTTTCTCAGAGTCTCCAGTCTCTCATGGTTCCTTTTCTCCCTCCAGTTTCCTCCAATTCATTTTTCCTTTCCTTCTCCTAATGACCTCCATGTTATTCCTTATGTTCCACAAGTAAGTGAAACCATATGATAATTGCCTTTTTCTCCTTGACTTATTTTACTCAACATAATCTCCTCCAGTTCCATCCATGTTAATGCAAAAGTTGGGTATTCATCCTTTCTGATGGCTGAGTAATAGTCCATTGTATATATGGACCACATCTTCTTTATCCATTCATCTGTTGAAGTGTATCTTGGCTCTTTCTAAAGTTTGGTGATTGTGACCATTGCTGCTATGAACACTGGTGTACATATGGCCCTTCTTTTCACTACATCTGTATCTTTGGGGTAAATACCCAGTAGTGTAATTGCTGGGTCATAGGGTAGCTCTATTTTTAATTTTTTGAGGGATCTCCACATTGTTTTCCAAAGTGGCTGTACCAATTTGCATTCCCATCAACCATGTAAGAGGGTTCCCCTTTCTCCACATCCTCTCCAACATTTGTCGTTTCCTGCCTTGTTAATCTTGCCATTATAACTAGTGTAGGGTGGTATTTCAATGTGGTTTTGATTTGAATTTCCCTGATGGGAAAATGATGGGAAATGATGATGAATACTTTTTCATGTGTCTGTTCATCATTTGTATGTCTTTATTTGAGAAGTATCTGTTCATGTCTACTGCTCAGTTTTTTTTTTTTTTGACATGATTATCTGTTTTTTGGGTGTTTAGTTTAAGAAGTTCTTCATAGATCTTGGATATGAGCCCTTTGTCTATAGTGCTATTTGCAAATATCTTCTCCCATACTGTGGGTTGCCTCTTTGTTTTGTTGACTATTTCCTTTGCTCTACAGAAGCTTTTTATCTTGATGAAGTTCCAAAAGTTCATTTTTGCTTTTGTTTCCCTTGTCTTTAAAGATATGTATTGAAAGAAGTTGCTGTGTCCAATGTCAAAGAGGTTACTGCCTATGTTTTCTTCTAGGATTTTGATGGGTTCCTGTCTCATAATGATATATTTGATGTCAAGTATATTTTGTTTATTATAATTTTTGAAAGGTAATTAATAAAGACTCTATGTGGTAATATCAATGAACTAATGAGCTATTATAAATAAAATCACCTCACATGTACCTGAAATATAATAGAAGCTCAATAAATGTTATATCATTTCATTTAATAAGTTCCACTTCCAACTATGTCCCAAACTGTAGTATCATTTACACTCTCTCTTTGGAAACACCCACCATTACAAAAAGTTAAAGCAATAAACTCAAGGGAAATATACTTTATTTTGGAATTTGAAATTTACAAGCATTCATGGCACTGTTGTGTGTTTAGTGATAAGCAGGCAAGAGTCACCATTTAAAGTCATCTCTTAACCATTTCTTCTTCAGATTTATTACCAGTTCATCAGGACTGTATTCTAGACCTCAAAATAGTTATTCAATGTCATTTGGGGTAAAAGATTATGACAATGGCACTTTCTGAACTAAACTCCTATGTTAAAAACAATCAACTTCAGGGTCCAATAAAAGAGGTTTTAGTGGAAGGTAAGGAAAACATGTTTCATGTCAAATACAGTTATTAATGCCCCTCACTACACTCTAGCAACATCCCTATCTCATTTCTGTTTATGTCAATGGGAAAACTAACCATCAAAGAGATTGTGTGATGAACTTCCCTCTGGAAGAAAGTAGAGTAAAAGAGCAAATGATTTAGATGAGAAAGTTAATCAAAACTGAAGAAAAGTAAGAGGGAAGAAGATTTCATGAGTTCATTTTTAGAAAAGAGTTCAGTACTCAATCACTTATGAATTCTGCACATCGTCAGGAATTCATTTCTAGTTGTGTCCTTTAAGGAGGAACTGTTGTTGATTAAAATGATCAGAAAAAGACTGAAGTCAGTCAGATGAGCAATGAAAATTGACCTTATACTTCCTAAGTTATCAAAATATAAAAGAGAAGTCTTTATAAAGATTATGTGACAACTGCTAGATGTCCTCCAATACCTAATTTCCCATTTTTCACTACAATAGAACTTTCAAATTTTAGCTAGCCAGATGGCTATTGGGAATAGTAATCACCTATCTCTCTTTTCTTTTTATCTAAGTATAGCTGCACAGTTAAATTCAAGCCAAGAGAATGTGAGGAAAAATTATGTGTGCAACTTCTAGGATATGTCTTTAAATGGGACGAGTATGTGACCTTTCTCCCACTTTCTCCATCCTGCTTCCTGGAATGTAGGTATGACAGAGCACCATCTTGGACATGAAGATGGGGCAACAGCACCCGAGCTATGGATGATAGAGTAATAAGACAAAAGGAGCCGGGGTCCAGTTCTGTAGCTAAGCCTCCATGCCCATCCTATACCATTTACTTTCATACTACCAGGTGAGAGAAACATAAGCTTCTATCTTGCATAAACCAGGGACTTAAGGTCCCTGTTAAGTGCTACTGAGCTCAAATGCTTATTAATACCAGCGGAGCCCATGACGGCAGGATTCTTATGGACTAGCTCATTCTCTTTTCCAATGTCAGCATCTCCTTCTTCCTAATTAGACAAAAGCCAGGAAAGCATACACTGTGTATCAGAAGTTAGCTTACATCTTTAATTGGGAAAGATGACTGTTGGAAGTAATTTCTAAGTTCACTGAACCATTTCTCTTCAAAAACTAGAATGTAATTTTAGCCAAATGGCTTTTTTTTCTTCTCAATGTGGCTAAAGCAAAATATACCAAAATATATATACCACATTGAGGGTTCTTATTTTGCAAAGAAGGGATCAAAAGGCATATTTGCATCTGTATGGCCTGCTTGCCTGCTTTCCTATCCTTCCTTCCTTCCTTCCTTCCTTCCTTCCTTCCTTCCTTCCTTCCTTCCTTCCTTCCATTTAAATCTATACAAAACTCATGACTTTGTGAACTAAGTTGTCTATGTCAAAACAAATTTTAAGCTAGGAAAAGTTTTAAACAAGCCACTTTGCAAATGACTAGCGGAGATAGGGACATTCAATGTCCTAGTTCATATGAGATTTCTTTTCCATATTTTTCAAATTTTACTTTAGCTTTTGCTTTAGGCCCTATGTATATTAAACTTTTTAGTAGAAATAAAACTCAGGTGCATCCTGAAATTTCTAACTCCTGAGCGTTTTGCCTGCTATTTAAAGGGGTATGAGTTTTTAAAAATTAAAAAAAAAAACACTTCCAGTTACTTTGTTACAATATGGGAACAACCTATGCACTACAACATATGAGTTGTGTGATCTTGAACAACCCAACCGCACTCAAGCTTTTTTTCTTTTTCACATAAAAGTGGGAATAGTACCTATACTTGACAGGATTGTGGCATGAAGCACCAATTAAGCACTTAGCAGAGTGCCTGGAACATTACAGGAGCTAAGAAAAGCTCTTACTCAAATTATTATTGTAATTGTTATTTGCCACAGGCATTTTTAGTTGCTGTATTTGAAAAATTAATCTCTTTCCCATGGAAAAATAATATTCCTTGACCATTATCTGCACACCATCTGGTCTAGTTATTTAGTACAAGTGAGTTTATGTTGAGCAACTTATATATAGCAAAGTGGATGAACAGGGTCAAAAATTAGGCTACATCCATGACACAGAATGAATTAAGAGTACAAAATAAACTTCTCAGTCAGTTCTTTAATTTTAGCTACTTGAAAGTCACACAAAATCCGTGTGGGTCTTTTTGTACAATAGTCAAATCATTACCCTTTATTATTATCTCTTTTGTTCATTAACAAAACACCTTAATTAACAGAACTTCATTACTACTTTATTTACTTCACATGATTCTAAAAGACCATACAGGAAATATTTTCATTCCTGTGGCTTTTCATAATAAATATAGGATGAATGATCATGTGTGTGTGTGTGTGTGTGTGTGTGTGTGTGTGTGTGTATGTATGCATATGGCATGTAATAAAATGAAAATTTCTAGAAAATACTATAACTTGGGAG